>JAHPZR010040206.1:40000-42500 GCA_019787425.1 Platygyra sinensis | reverse complement strand
CTCCTTTTACCACAACTTCACATTACTCCCATCTAAATTTCACATATGAAGAAGATTACAGCTTTTCCATAACACAGAAGAAAAAAGAACTAGTTGGATATAGCGGCGTTTAGGCCCAATAAGTGACAATAGGTTTATGTCCGTAGATGCTGCTTAGTTTTGTTTGTGTAAATCCAATAAACTGTCTGTTGTCGATGAGTAAGAGCGCCCGCTGATGCGTGTTTTGCACAGCTAGTATGACAAATTGTTCTTCGCACTTTGGTGTGAAACGTATATCGAACTCATATAATATCTCTAATGTTTAAGGTTGATTAATGTTTGAGAACATATTAAAAGCTTAGCTGAAAATATGTGAAAACAGCAGAAATAATCAGAAAAGTTACGATGACGCTTGTAATCAAAACTCGAATAAAGATTTCGATTAAAACTCCTTGTCTATTTTATTTTCGCAGCGTAAAGTTTCACTATGTGAAAGAAACACACATGATGTTAGTAGCCTTTTGGCGATCGTTAGTGAAAATTGTTGTAGTATCTCAGCACAAAAGACGACGAAACAAATCTTTCTCACGATTTTGCTTGACAATCTGAAAACACCGACTCGGACTTGAAAGTGCACGCGCTGCACTATGCAAATGAACTACTCGTACGCGTCAGATAAAAACTTTTGCAAACTAGCCAAACGAGCAGAAACAACAAGAAACTATCAAAAACAGGTTTTGGTTATGATTAAGCATTGTTTGGCAAACTCACAAATTAACAGCTCGATACCGGAGTAAACAGTGTTCTTACAGAACTCTATAGAACAAACACAAAAGTTTACGCGTACAACTAGCCGGCGAGCCGATTTTATTCATTCACAGCGCGAAATTAAAGAAATTCTCGACCTTGAAAAACACACCTTTTCCATTAAATCAGAGCATAAAAGTACATAGAAGAGCCCTGCTTCTTCTTCTCTGCCTTATTCCCTGCCATTGCTGTGAAAAATCGGCAAGAGGATCTCGCAACTCTCACAATTTCATCACACAACGTGACAACATCCACGCGAGAGGCCAAGACACGTGCGTGGATCAGCGCGGATATATGACGTCAGGATGGCGCAATTTGTTCTAAAAATAGAAAAATTGTCCCATATCATGGGTCCACGCCCATCCCAAGACTTACGGTCTCCGTCCCTGATTATGGCTCCTGATATAATCCTAGTCAGTTCATGCTAAAGAAACCGGGATAAGCTCCGCCCTTGTGGGCCATTGGGCTCGTTGGCAAACTTAACCTATTTCTACCTTAGCTTAACACTAGGAGCAAAAACAAAACATGCATTACCATGCACTAAATATAGGCGTTTCTGCCTTGTACTGTCAAATTGCATAAAAACGTGTCCCTGCTTCTGAACTGCCGGGATCCAACTCAGTTGAATAGAAAAAAATACTTCCTGTTGTATTGAGTAAGAAAAAATAAAGTTGGCATTCCGGTTTCAATTTATCTTACACAGGTAAGGTAGAACATCTCATAATACGGACACCAAAGCGGCAGATCTGAGTGGCCTTACTATGATGGTGGCAGTATTATACATGAAGAGATTATGTGAATTCTGTGGTTATGTTGGAACTAAGCCGTCGTTAGTATAGGTATCCGCATTATGGAGGTGCCCGTAATTAGAGGTTTCACTGTACAATACTTTTTTCGACTATATTTATCTTAGCACTGTTGACATGGCTAGAATTGCAATGGAAGACATCCTGGGCAGTTAATTTTCAGGACATTTTTAATCAAAAAAGTTTTAATTAATAATTTCTGTTGCGGTCTCTATCCACTGGAAAGGATATTCAGTTAAAAATGGCGCACAATGTGTCCGCTGATACGTGTAGGCATTACTTAACTATGTATTAACATTTTTTATTCTCCTTGTAATTCATTGTGTGTGGCAAAAATAATAAAAAAAGAAATAAATCAATAAACTTACTTTTACAGAACCCACAAGTTCTGGCACAGCCATTCCTCAGGTAGAACGCATGTGAGTTGGCTCCGCAAAACCCAGATCTTTTCCACGTGTCACAGTTATGAAACTTGTCACGGCAATCTATGCCACAGAGAGCAAGAGAAAAAAAATGCAGTTTGGAAGTTGCTATTTTAACAGGTCGTCGTGTCGTATTTTTAAAAATCGTCGTGTGGGTTGATCATGAGTTGTTGCTGGTTCTCGCATTGCGCAGGGTTTTTCTCTTGGTTCTCCAGTTTTTCGCCCTTCCCAAAACCAACATCTCAAAATTCCACTACGACCACGATCATAGCGGACCCACATAAAAACCAATTAAGACTGACGTGGCTTCCTTTCTAAATATTGTAATTTATTTATTTATCTTTTTATTTATTTTCCTTTAAATAGTAGTGGCTTAGCCTACGCAATGCTCCCCAACCTCTGTTTAGTTTGTTTTGCTTCTTTTAAAAGAAGAGTTTGGTTCCGGCTGGCTTTTTGATGACTCTATAAGTAGGAGGCGCGGCTGCT
>JAHPZR010040206.1:17500-35000 GCA_019787425.1 Platygyra sinensis | reverse complement strand
GGAGTTAATTTTGGCGGGACCCTCTTTCAAGCTTGTACTCGAGAAAGACTCTGTACCGACGATTTTTAACTTCCCTGAGGAAAGTTGCAAGCCAGCAATTGGACAAAAAAATGAAAGAAAAATAAGCGAATAATGCCCGCCGAACAGTGGGCGAACTCCTCGGCCAATTCCCAAGTATAATAAGGTTGCCATTTAGATCCGAAACCTTCCCCAAGAACGACTCACTGACGCAGAAACACAGCAATGTTTAAGAAAAGTGACGTCACAAAGTAGAGTCTCGGTTCCATTCATTTCATTAAAGTGCACGGTCACTTTGGAAACGTCTTCGTAAAGCCATCAGCTGTCTTCGTACTTTTAAATTTTTTACTTCTTTTCACGACTCAGCAAGAACATTTTCCGCATAATTTTCCTCATAAATGTTTATTTAAACATTTCGTCGCTTTAAAATGGCTGAAGAAAAAGATGTCTAAATTTTGGTTCATTAAACCTTTAACACGTCAAGTGACGCTCCGTCTCTAAAGAAGGAGTAAGGACTAAGTTACCTCCACTTCCGTTTAGTGAAAGGCTCGAGTCCCATATCAGCTGTCACACATACGCCCCCCTCCCAGGAGAAGTGCCTTCGGTAGAGGAGCACGTGCTCCTTTCCGGAACAGGGGTTGGTAATCGAACCTAGTTCATTGAACGAGCCAGGAGCTTGTATAGAAAAAAGACAATATTCCCCGACACGGTATCTATTATGATGACTCTTTAAACACTTGGTGCAAAATTGAATGCATCCCCGCGATCTATTCCCGGTGAACTAAGCATTTATTGCAATTTAGTTGTTACTTCTACTCTCGACGGTCACTTCTGAAGATGTATCTTGAAACATACGAAACGAAAGGTCATAAGATATAATTTTTTCCGACAATGCGTTTTATTTTCATGCTTATCACCCGCTCTTGCTGCACATTTATTTACTTTAGTTACTTTTAACAGGCCACTTCATGGAGTTAAACATGTTCAATTCACCCTCAAGGAACCAATCAGAATTCTCCTTTTTAGTGCAGAGTGCACTATTGGGATGGTTTGGGGGGTTGACGCCGCTAACGCAATATGGCAATAAGGTACTATGGCAATAAGGTGTAAACTTTAATGTTTGTTTAATTAATTAATTCCAATTAATTAATTAGCCTTGTTTTGAGGGGGTGGGGTAGGTACCTTCAAGTGCTACGTAAAACATACTACACTTACATCCTCCTATGGACAACAGACAAAACTATATATGGTTCCAATATATTCTTGTTGTCCAAGTGGTACTATTTTCTTAAGAACAAAAGAAATTTACTCGAGGCGCATGCGCAGATTGATTAGCATTAGTATTATCTATATGTTTAGTAAACAATACATTTCATACACAATTACAAACGAACGTTAAGTGCTTTTCCTTGTGGTAGAACACAGCATGTAAGACGCATGCGCTCTAGAATTGTCAGCATGATACAATCCGATCTCGAGTTGAGAATCGTGCGTGCGATACGATAGCAGTTATCTTTCAGGTAATATCTGTTCTTCCTTTTAGTACAAAGAACGCCTTTATGACAGCGTATCTTTTGGAATCATCCCTAGTTCGGTTCAAAAATGTCGTGTGCTATTTCGTGTTTGCTTTAAAGAGGGAAACGAATGGATTTCCTCAGCCGCTTGTTTATTTTCTCCCTTCTGTAAGAGAAAAAGAAGTTCACAGGTGTATTCATTCGAAACATTTCCGAGTTAGCGGTATTAAAATTAGTAATGTCGTGACAAAAGAAACTTCTCAAATATTGCTGCAGACACTGTGGCACTAACGGAAACCTCAAATAAATTTAGTTAGTCTTTGAGGGGACTCATTCACCAATGTAGGATATAATATCGGTCATGTTGAGACAATTCTCCGTTGTCTTTATCGATATTGTGTATTTTGAACTGGTTTATTGTTAACATCAACGTGCTATTCCGAGACACGACGTGACTATTTGATAATCAAATTAGCAATTGTTTATCAATGATATGAAAATTTGCCTCTTGAATGAAACAAAATCATTCCTCTTCCATTTTTTTCATGAGTCAATAACATAATTTCATTTTTTCCAGCAGGAAAAAGGCGAGCATATCTTCCTTTGTATGTTTTTGAGAAAACAAGGGTATCAAGTTACAAACTTTGCGACGAAAACAAAAGTATCAAGTTACAAATGTTGGCATTGAAAAAATAAAATTATCACGTTTGCTAGTTCAACGTCTTAATGAATTTAAAATGATCAAAATTCAACGTAAAACACCAAAGTGAAATTTAAAACCGTCTTGACAAACACTAATTGTAAGTTATTTTTGGACCTTAAACATGTTGAAGTAACAAGTTACATACAAGCAGTAGATGACTCAAAACGTACTGACAGACCTGCATAACACTCTGCACTATCTGAGATTGTCTCACTAGTTTATCTTGGACTAGTTTGCCATATGCTTATGTGTTTTATTGCCGGAAAAAGAACTCTTGGTGTTAATTTTGACCATCTTCTTAACTACAGAGGCAGTGATCTTTGTCCTCGTTCTTTGCTGTTTCACACTAGCGTTTCTTGCATTATGTAAATACATGCTATGTGTAAAAATAAAAGATGTATTCGTAAGTCACTTTTTCCAATCAATGATAAAAGGTTTACATCTCTTTCAATGGGTTTGATGATTCCGAAAAAAACAGTCACACAAGATAAGTCAAACAGACAAAATTACATTTATTAGTAGTTTTGCTCTTAATTCCGGGTCAAGATCGTTGATCCAGATTTTACTTAACATTTAACTTATCAGTGATGGCTCTTATTAGCATCCTTATCTTTTTTCTTCTCCTCAGGTTTATCTTCTTCGTTCTTCGCAGATTTATCTTCTGATTTACTTTCAGATTTGTCCTCCACTTTGTCCTCAGATTCATCCTCAGCATCATTTTCAGATTCTTTCTCCTCAGATTCGTCCTCCTTCTGTTCGGGTTTATCCTCGCTCTCGTCCTCTGTTTTATAATGCTTGGTTTCCTCGCCCTTATCATTCACTTTGTCTTTGCCGGGGACAGGGCCTGGTGGTACTGTAATAACACAACAAAAAAGTTGTCTCGTCTTGTTCATAGAGAAGTTTTTACTGTATAAAATTCTAAAATCGGACGACATAAGTGGTTAACCATGGTTTCCCTACGAGAGTGAAGGTATTCCCTTTTAGCAAGCTGGGTGCAAAACAAAATTGACCGTTACTCTTTTGGCTTACTCAACCTTCCTCACACTTACCAGTCACAAATTTTTCTTCAGGTTTCGATTGGTTAATTATCCTTGTTTTCAGAGGATTTATTGTTAAACAGGTATTAGGCACGTCACTACGTATACTTGCAACTGACACTAATCACGTTTTTAAATCATGCAAAACGAAAACATCACCAAGGTCATCATTAGCTTTTATCTCTGCTTAGCCTAAAATATGCCTAAGAAGTTAGAAGGCTGCCTGACAAAAGAGCGGGGGAGGGGATGGGAGCACAGGCGGCGTAGGAAAGCTTGTTTACAGTCAGCTTTTAACAGCCGCCTGTTTAGCTCAGTTGGTAGAGCGCCAGTCTGTTGTACCTGAGGCCGAGGGTTCGAGCCCTAGACCGGACCAACACTCAGGGTCTTAATGTGCTACGTTTTTAATTAAATCTGCAAATGGTTAGACGTTTAAATCTTCCCGGATAAGGACTATAAACCGTTGGCCCCGTCCCCTTCATCTTCAGTGTTACATGGCTCTAGTAGCAGGGGCCGTTAAAGAACCCACACACATCGAAAAGAGCAAGGCAAGTATTTCCCAGTGTTGTGGTCTGGCTTTGCCTCACGGGTTGGTGCTTCATATAGGATTAACCTCATTGCACCTTTTCCCCTTGGACAAAATTGTTCAAGAAAAATTACGATGAGCCAATGATTGTCTGGGTTTGCAGGTCACAAGTGTACGACTGCGACTTGAAAGAATCCTAAGCGATCGAATTTTGTTTCTCAGTACAATATCAATAACAATAGGCGAGGAGGATCCTCTCATTCAAAAGCAGCAAGGGTGCTTGTCGGAAATATTGGAAAAAACATTCATCCCTTAGAGGTTGCAGTTCTTGCACCCTTTTAGATTTTGAAAAGCTATTCGCAGAAATGAGCAATTTTATTCAAAATCATCAGTTGGATAGCATCTGGTATTTTGTTTTTTCACTGACCCTAAAAGCTGCCACGGTGACAGCGTGACTCTAACAGCAGTCAGCTCTCAGTAGGTGCCAACCGACAATGTTTACCCTTTAAAGGGAAGAAAGATAACACTTTTGTCATTTTTATTGAGGGTCCTTCCAGGAAGGAGAACTACCACGGTTTAGATGAGAACAACGATGATTTGCAGTTTGTATTATGTTTTTTACTTGATGTTAGGGTCTAGTTCACACGTTTTCGACACATAAAAATATGGTTAACAAGGAGAAAACAGAATTATTACAATTTCAGAGAAATAGCCTCAACCTGAAGGGAAGATTTCATAAGTTTTAACTGACACAAGCTTCCTGAAAAGATCTTTTCAACATCACTACACAAAGAATTTCTAAACGGGATTAAAATATCCAATGAAAATTGACATGTCAGCTTATCAAAGTATCAGCTTACCAGGAGGCGTAGCAGTGGTACCACCTGGAGGAACGGTGGTGGCTGTTGTAGCACCAGCTGCTGGTGGTGCGGTAGACCCACCTGGAGCGGCAGTAGACGCTCCGGGTGCTGGGGCTAGGGTAGATCCAGCAGGAGTAGTGGAACCAGCAGCAGATGTGGTGCCTGGGGCGGTAGTGGGACCTGAGGTTGCAGGAGTGGCAGTTGGAGGCACCGCTGGAGGTTGTCGTCGATAGCCTTCGTCGTGATGCTGCTTCTCTTCTGACTTATGTTGTTTTGGGTGTTTCATGCTTTTAGCCGAGATATCAGTCACGGACACTGCAAAGTAATAACAAGAGAAAATACCTAATCAGTAAAAGAGAAACGAAAGATTCTTTTAGCTTACATCCAAGCTTTTTTGTCAAGATACCGCGTTTAACAAAAAAGACTATTTAAATAACTAATAAACTTTGTATTTACCGAGTAAAATGGCTGCCAAACAGAGAATAGCCTTCATGTTACTATTTCACCGAGTACCACCTGTAAAGAAACATTGTTAACATTTGTTAGTTGCGTATTTATTATAATGTAGAGCGTAAGACATTGCATCGAAGACAAAAATGTCGTTCTTCTGGTGGATAGAAACGTTTAACATTGAAGAAAATATTTCGTAAAAGATTACAGTATGTAGCTACCAAGTAGCTTTCGCGAGAAGACCGTGATTGGTTGTTGCTGCTCCAGCGGCACCTGCGGGTGCCTGAGCAGCCGGGATTGTTTTCTTTTTTGATTCAATTGTCCACAATTATTTATTTAAACTAAATACTCCGACACGTAATTGAAGTTTATTCTATTCTTCTAGAAAAGGTTTGGCTATAATTTGCTCTGGAGGAACCAAGGTGACTTAATGGTCTGCGATTTGCTATGCTATTTTTTGTAGACTTACGAGCTCTATCGGAGCTTCAGTTTGAAACCTGTACCTTCGGCAAAATTTTCTATGGCTATTGGCTTCTCTTTCCCTTCACTTTCGTTTAAAAGTTTTGACATGGCTGTTTAAAACGGATATCTAGCTAACTTCAGACCCAATTATGGATGTCTTGCGGAAGCATTTTTTCTAGGAGGCTGCCTGTTATGGCCGGCATCGTTACAGATGACTCCGCAGTGGAGTGTGTAATGAGGTTTCAATGGGGAAGGCCTCTTTGACGCTTAGCGCTTAAATTTAAAGTCATTTGCCGGTTGACAGTAAATTTTCGGAAATTTGGTTGTAATTTTCCATAAAAGGATACAATTTTTTGAATTATCTAATTAATCCTGCAACTTGTGCAATTGTGCAATAAAAATCAAGTTTCAGTGGTACCCAACTGTGTGTCTATTAGGGTAATTACTTTCTCTTTGTCACCGCTGACCGCGGTATTAATCGCCTGCTGTTCAGACTAGAAGTTAAAGGAAATGCACATAAATGAATTTTTATGATATGTTAAAACGATCAGTTGTTATAAACAGCATAACTTTACCTCCTTTAAGTCAATCGTTTAGTTCTTAACTAAGGATATCTGCAACATTCGACGGCTAATTTAATGGTTGACGGTAAAAGTACAGTGTTTTTGATGGTTGACGGTTTCGAGACGGTTAATTTATTGGCCATTTGACAGATGACGGTTAACCCAATCATTTAGACTCTTTGTAATGCCAGGTTTTACAATTAAGAAAGGCCGGTATTAATTTGACTTCACTCAACCGTCTCTGACAGCAGTTAATCTTTTACACAGTGACCTCATTACAACTTATCACAAGGCGTTTAACCTTCAAGATCACGTGCAAGTGTGTTTGTCAGATTAGCATAATGATGGTCGAAAAATGGTAAGAAAATCGCGAAAGGTGACAGAAATAAAGTCTTTACAATACACTGAAATTGGCTCATTGTAAGAAGGAAAAAGTAGGCTTTCTTTGTGTAGTGACAAAATCAATGAACGGGTCTCTTTGCCAATTGTTAAAGAGTGTTAAAGAGCACCTGTATGATATACTGAAACTTTCCACAAGCCAATGGAAATGTTGCCAAGAATATTGATATGATAAATTTCAAACTGAACAAGCAAAAAATGTGAAAAAATGTGAAAAAATGTATCAATTGTAGCTCCTCCCCGTTACGAGCACTCTAAACGACAGCGTTCAAAAGGCATTGTGATATAAGCTTAAGCCAGAATATGTGTAAAATCTCAAAGAATTGAAACGAGATAAATTATGGGGCTCCTCCACTTTACTTAATGAAATTGAAGCTAGTTTCATCTCAGAGCAGATGCCACTGAGATAGAGTTTAATACGATATCTTATTCAGTTCCTGAATCCTGAAGAAGAATCAACAGAACGATAAAATATAACAAAATCGGTTCTCATATGTCTGTTCCGAAACTAAATTTAAGGTAAGCTTCCTAGTTATAGGGAAGATGAAATATCTTATGCATTGGTTTTTTTTTTCTTTGTTTTAAATAACACAATGGAATCACTGTTTGCTTTGTCTGAGAAATTGTACGCTTTTACCGCAAAGAAAACGTCTCATTTAAGGTGTTACAGTAAGAAAGCTTGAAAGCTTAAAACAATGAATGATAAACGATACCTTAATTGTAGTGTGATGCTGTAGAGATGTCTTTCCTTGATAGTAGTGAGATCTACTACTGTTGACCGCGATTTCCCTCAGCTTTATTATGAAAATCGCGAATACTTGAGGTCATTTTTACTCACGATTGAATAACTTATGGATTGACCCATCGATTGCATCACAAAGTTCGGATTTCCTGAAAATACAAAAATGTAATTAGACGTTTTTATTTGGATAATGGTATACTTTGTGAACTTGAATAAGAACACAGTGTCTAGGCTGGTGTTTAATCGAAGTAAGCTATAGCACGTTTTGTTTTATTTCCCGCTGAGCTTTGAATGGTCTCTAAACTTCTTTCTATGAATAGCATATGAAAAATAAATGACATTTGTCAAGTTCATGATATGGTCTGTTGACACATGTCAATTAGCTTTTGACCTGAAGATTTTGTTACCGTACCTGCTTTTTAGTGTTCTTATGTTGTTCTTTCAATGTCAGTTCCTTATTTCTCTCGTGTTCTGGTCTAACTGCATTGCGTAGGGCTGGAATCAAAGCCGAAATTCGATATTTTCAGGTTCTTGAACACGACTGCTCGCCCTCCACAGTAACACCTGTTAACCGAGCCTCTCTTGGAAATGTCACTTAGCGAATTGATAATTATTTCTATTAGGGGTTGAAACATTTTTCGTTGATGAAATCTCAAGTAGAATACTTGAGATTTCTTGCCTTACATAACTTGGCCATTGTTCAATATCATATGGTTGTTATAACTACAGGTTATGATCATTCTCTGCTTCTGTGGTTGCAGGTAAATGAAGATGTTCGGATTTCTTATGAGCATTTTTGAGCCTCTAAACACAGTATCAGAGCCAAGTATGATTTCAATAAATGAATTAACGATACTTACTTAAAGTTCGTCTTTGCTTGTCTGTGTTGTCTTCTTTTCGTCCATATTTGGAATCATGGAAGTATCCCGGGGGGGTACTCGATATATCCCTGGGTGGGGAGGTGCGGCCCGGCCCCTCATACCCTGACCCTGTTTAAGACAAATATCGGTGATTTTCCTACCCTGTTTAAGACAGAATTCCGATTTTTTTGATATCCTGTTTAAGACATAGATTAAAAGTTGCGGTTACAAATTGTGTGGCTTTCTTGTTGTGTAATCAATGGAAATTTAATGTGCAAGGGCCTGGTATCAATGCCAAAGTCAACGGAAGTCAGTATTAATTTACAAGAGCTTGTAAAAATTTTGCTGCCGGTTTATCGTCCAAGAAAAGATATCCCATTTAAGACAAAAATTGACAAATCAATACCCTGATTAAGACAAAAAATGACAAATTCGATACCCTGTTTAAGACAAAAATCCCGAAAAAACATACCCTGGCTGGCCGCACGTCCCCATTAAGCCCTTATAAGGGAGTACCCCCCTCCCCCCGGGGGAAGTATGTGTGACTAAGCTACTTTCGAGTCGCTTAGAAATTCCATAACAGTTAAACAGTATAAGTTGCTCTAACATCTACTCTACCATCAGTTACTGTCTACTCTGTGGGAGATCATACGACTAGCACCAGCGACTGAAGGCAACAGATTATGAGCAGGAAATGGTCCTGGACGACGGAGATGGAATGCCCCGAGTAGGAACAGAAGAAATTGAGTAGATAGGCTTCAGAGGTCAGATCTGATCGGGGGAATAAAAAAAACATATGCATGTGTCTTGCAAATGGAATACCTTACTGACTGAACATGATGGACTGGGGTAAGTGGGGAAGGGAATACACTTTAACATTATTAATAGCATCCATCACCAAGCTCTGCGGACGGGAGAGTCTCTCTCTTTCCCTCTCTCGCGTCGCCTTGTTTTCTTTTCTCTTCCTGGGCGAGCACAGGTCAACAGGTCATTGGAAACTATCGTTATTGGCATAGGCAATTTTGAGTTAATTACATGGAGCGGGAATCAGAAAATCAGACAACAGTGCCGACAACAGTAACATTGTTTTACTACAGATGACAGACAAAGGGAAAGGAAAGGTTACCCAGCAAAACCAATATGGTGGATGAGTTGAAGCCTTTTCCGCTAGAAAGAAAGTACGAATTACCGGGTAAATATGGCCGGTAAGTAGTAAAGAAATGGACTTGCCCCTTCCATGCAAGGAAACAAGAAATCTAGAAGGTCATCAAGGAGCTGTGCGGGCGGCCAGATTCAATTATGATGGCAACTACTGTCTCACGTGTGGAAGCGACAAACTTCTGAAGCTGTGGAACCCTCACAAAGGCACATTACTAAAGACGTACAGTGGACACGGCTATGAGGTGCTGGATGCTGTGGGATCCAGTGATAACAGTAGGGTAGTTAGCTGTGGAGTTGATAAGACTGTAGTACAATGGGACGTAGCAACTGGACAGATTTTACGTCGCTTCAGAGGACACACCAGTGTAAGTGTACATTTGGCCATGACCATCTGCATACATAGGCTATCTGAGACTGGAATCTGAAAGATCCCACGCCTGGGAAAGCAGACAAGGCAGACTTCAGATCACATGTCTCTATCAGCACTGACATGCCAAGGGACTGGTACATGAGCATTTGTATAGAGCATTTTTAAATATCTCCATCTCCCTCCCTGCCTGTAGGTTGACAGACATCAATCTTGTAAACCATACCCCTCAATGACTAAAGAAATTCTGAATCTTTACTTAATAGGGGGTACAAGGTGGTCAGAAACTCCTGCTTCCTGTATCCTGCTCTGCCAACCGCCCTCTTGCCCATCCAGTTCCCATCCCCTGTAAATATTAAACAAGACTCAAAACATATCTTAGTCATTTACATGTAGCTATGTAATCATTAGGCATTTCCTTTTCATGTTTTTCCTTTGTTTTTAGCCTTGCCTCTCTTACTCACATCTTTAATTTTGACACCTTAAGAAACACTATTTTATGACCTACCGATGAAACCACTGTAAAAGGGTTTTTCAATTTTACCAGAAGTAGGTCTCACGTTTTTTAGCTCAGGGTGAATTTTTGTTTGCACAGTGGTCCAGAAGTCTTAAAATACAATGACTGCAAGTCAAAAACATTTTAGGTTCTTGTTTTTGAAATTATTTTAATGCTTAATAAATGACAAAAATTAGCATAATTTAACATTTGCTCTTGTTTCTCCTGATTTCCACCCTTTTAGAAGTCATGCTTCCCACCCTTTTCTCTCCCATCCCTCCTCCCCTAATTTCTCTCAGGCTCTCACTCCCCTGTCCCTCCTCCTCTCAATATGGTTCCTCAAGCAATCCTATATGTACATCAATGTTTCCTTAACTGCACTGGAGAATTATTTTGATTTTCTTCTATGTTCCTTAAATTTCCAAGAAAATCATACTCCCTGAAGTCCTCAAAATCTGTGTTTACATGTATAGTTTAACCACTGCCTCCAGTTCATAATTACACCACATTTTTATATGACTACGTTTTATTGTGACAGTTGGACATAATGAAGAATTTGAGTGATGCTTATTCTGATATTCATTGTGTAATTCCAATACCTCCCCCATAGAAGATATTTTTTCCCAAGGGATGTTTTCCCAAGATCCCCCATCCCTCTGGAAATTGCAGTTAAGCTTGATACATAATTATAAAAAAATTAATGTTTGGGTCTTAGGGATCCCCTACCCCCAGGAAGCTCCTATCCCTTCTGTGGAGGGAGTATGGATATTTTTTGGAACTGCACATTGTCTAGTGCCAGTGCCCAGTGCCAGTATTACTATAATCTCTAGTAGGCATGTAAAAAAAAAGTTCAGTGGTCTACCGGAAAGAAGCTACATACATGTATATAGAACAGTAATGTAGCTAATTTGTATTTTTTGTGTCAAACTTGTTTTACCATAAAGCAGTGTCCTTTCTCAGACTGTTTGTTATATATGGACATGTTCTGGAGAAATCACCTCTCCCAAATAACTGTTAATCAGTATTTGTCAACTTTCAGAAAGTAAACTGTGTGAAATTCAACCAGCCAGACAGCACTGTTATAATCTCTGGTTCATATGATGCCACAGTGCGCTGCTGGGATTGTAGATCTCGCAGTCTTGAACCCATACAGATCCTTGATGATGCTAAAGACAGTGTGTCTTCACTGGCTGTCTCTCAGCATGAAATTTTATCTGGGTAAGTTTTCAAGGTATTGAGGGTTATTACTTTCACCTACAGGTTGTCATGGATCCTTCAATGGCATGAAATGATGTAGTGTCTCTTAATGTTTTGCTAATATATTTGTGATGAGGAGGATCAAGTGTGAGTTAATACATGAATATATTGAGGTGTATAGTCTGAGTTAAAGACCAGTGAGAAAATAAAGATGAGGTGTTAGAGATGACTGTGTGTATTTTATATTTTCGAGATTAAAAAAAGGTTGTTACAATCTGTCTAGAAGGAAGCTCTTTTTAGTTGGCAATAAATCTTTGTGAAACAGTGAAAGTGTGGACCAGTTTTGTAAATTATGTTCCCCATGGTGTTATGACTTTCAGGTAGCGTTTTACCAAATTTAGGTGTCTCTAAAACAGTAGTATTTTTATTTTGACCTATACACAGAAATTTGGTGTTTTTTTATTACATCTACATGTTAATGGGATCATAATTTATAATTAAGCAATCCATCAAACCATCAATGTTATTTCAAATCAAATTTGTGAACTCTCCTTATGGAGGTCTTTTTTAAGAGATTTTTTCCTTTAGGAGCTCTTTATTAACAGTGTATGTTTGTTTTGAGAACAATGCTGACTGAAACACAGATTTTAATGAAAATGAAGTAAAGAATACAAGATTTAGTATGTAGATTACAAGATTTAGTAGAACTGCCAATAGATTTAACCTTCATGGTGTTATTTTTCTTGTGATTTTTTTTTTCACCCATCTCTGGAAAGTTCTGTCGATGGCAAGGTCCGTAACTATGATATCCGTATGGGTAAGTTGCGTGCAGATTGCATTGGCCAGCCAGTGACTAGTGTGAGCTTCACTAGGGATGGTCAGTGTGTGCTGACATCAACATTAGATGATACCATCCGTCTTCTAGATAAAGACACTGGGGAGTTACTAAATGAGTAAGTTATATAGAAACTGTACATCTAGAACAAAATAATATTGATGAGCAGTTTTTGGTACTCTACTAAGCACACATCTAACCAACATAAACCTATAATGATTAAGGTTACTGTGTACCATCAGTGGTATCTCCAGTGCTAATGATGTCGTGCTTTTCATTTACATCACAGATATTCTAACCTCTAAATCAAATTAAGGCTTACAGCTCTGGCATTTCAAAATGTTTATTAGGTTTTCTGGAAAATGAATTATTGAATAGAGTCCTAAAGTGTGATGTCACAAAAAAATAAAGTTGTGAAATTATGGGATTTGACACCATTTTCAAATAGACCATCCTTAAAAAAGGGTCCTTGCCAAAAACTACCTCTTAATTTCCGAGCTGAAATATAAAGGATCAAAGATTGATACTGCCCCATATAAATCTCTCTAATTTTGAGTCAGTTCAAAACTGAAGGAACCAGAACAAATTTTGAAGGGATTGTATGGGATGCTATCAAACTTTGATCCCTTATATCTCCATCAGGAATTGCAATTCAGAGCTAATTTTTGGGATGAGGGCATCTTTTAGGATCCTCTATAAGGATATGACATCATATCCAATAATTTCAAAAAAATATTTTTGCAACATCATCACTTTAGGACTGTAATAAACTGGATGGTATAATTCATCTTTTTAAATACCTCAATTTTGATATCTTAAATTCAGCCTAAAACTGTAGACCTTAGCACAAAGCACGGAGGGGAAGAAACCCACAAACTCTGTAGTTATTCCACAGAGCCTCATGCTGAGGGCTGACATTGCGTTGGTCTTGTCCAACTCAACACAATTTTGCCTCTGGCTTGATTAGCTGGTCTAACAACCCTCAGTTGTTGACATAGTTATTGTTGAATGTTAACAACTTTTCCAAATTATATTTCAGATTTACAGGTCATGTGAACAAAGACTACAAAGTAGACAGTTGTTTAAGTAGCAGTGATGCTCAAGTTGTTAGTGGCTCAGAGGATGGCAGGATCTGTTTCTGGGATCTGGTGGAAGCCAAGATAATCCACACCCTGGAGAAAGCTCATCAATCTGTTGTATACTCTTTGTCTTATCATCCAACAGAAATTTGTCTTCTGTCTGCTTCTTCAGATGGAAAAGTCAAAGTTTGGTGTGACTCAAAGTGGGAACCTGAATAGAGAAAACTAAATAAATGTCTTTTAAATACTGACCGAAGAGTGCAAGCATTCATGTTAATTGCTACAAATTATGATAAGCTATTGAATGGAGTCAAAGCATGGAAAAGAAAGTGCATGTCTTCAGCCCATATATTCAATTTCATACCTGCAATGCTTGTGGATACAGACAGATAATCAAATATCCTGGATATGACAAAAAGTGGATGTTATAGATGTTTAGTTATACATTTTCCAATGGAATTCAAAACCCATTTTGGCATTGAAAATTTACCTTTACACTTCATAAATTTGATGATTTCCCAGATTTAATTTTTTTTCAGTCTGGTGACTTTGATACCTCCATGTTCTTCCAGCCGAGTACAGTGTATGTAGTGTTCAGAAACAATTCTCCTGTTGCGAGTTCGTGGTTTGAAGTGGTAGGTAGTTTGCAGTCTAAACAGAACGCAGGGTTGTCGGAACAGCAACAAGGTTATTTATTCCAACGAACGTAGTAAACTCCGCACAAGACTTCACAACAAGCACACGCTAGGCTTGTAAATTACACTCCAACCACGGGTCACACTTGTATAAACACGGCCTCCGCCAAATGTACACTAGCCTGTTCCAGGCTTTCAGTCAGTGGGGACGGATCGGAAAGAAGCGCGGGACGAGCGTCGAGCGGAGTTTGGTACATCCCGCGCTTCTTTCCGATCCGTCCCCACTGACTGAGAGCCTGGAACATCATTCCCTACCAAACCCCGCTCGACGCTCGTCCTGCGCTTCTTTCCGATCCGTCCCCACTGACTGAGAGCCTGGAACAGGCTAAATGTACACGCGACCTTTGTCACACTTCAAAAAATACGGCCTCCGCCAACACTACGTACATAAACACTACTGACTCACAAGATTATTCTCTCTAAAAACACTCTCTGGGAAAAACCACCTAAACACTACACCGATTCGCTTATACACTTTACAGCATAAGCTTCTAAAACCTTCCAGCTCTACTAAATAAAGTAACATTACAACATAAAACTATTTACAGCATCATATGCAAACGGACTGCTGAATCATTGTCGAGACTAAATTAGCATATTCACGAATCTTCCAAGTCACGCAGTAATTTTTTGTAACATCTCCAAAACAGAAAGTTTAAAGGGCCCTAGTCAGCCACACCTTTGTTTTTGTTTACATGCTAGAAATTAGCTATTATATTTTATTCGGAGCCTGGCGAAACGAAGAAAAATCACTGTAATACTACTCAGGATAATTAAACATACCTTCAGGAACACAGCTTACAGTAAAACAATAAGAATTCGCTTCACCATGCTATATCAATAATTTCGATGGCATCGAAAATGGCGGAGGCTCACTAGGGCCCTTTGAGAGTATGAACCATTTATACAGAGAATTTTGTTGCTCATCCTGGAAACAAAACTTGCTTATGATATGTCAACTGATAGCGGCAGACTGTGTAACCATGTTAATATTGG
Source organism: Platygyra sinensis (assembly GCA_019787425.1). Lineage (NCBI taxonomy): Eukaryota > Metazoa > Cnidaria > Anthozoa > Scleractinia > Merulinidae > Platygyra > Platygyra sinensis. The sequence goes on along the minus strand of JAHPZR010040206.1, from coordinate 20,043 downwards.
GAAAGTTGAAATAGAAGTGATAACACAAAATATCAGATTGGGGGAGTGGGGGGGAGTACAAGGGTTAGGGTTAGGGGTGTTAAGGATGTTCGCGCCTAAAATTTCCCACTCACAGATTTTTTTAAAACTTTGCCCACAGGTAGAAAATGATAAGATTAGATTAAAAACGTGAAAAAAAAAAAAATCGGGGGATCACCAAACTCGTTTTGAAGATTAGGATTTCCATTCACACGAGGCGATTCTGGCCGGATTCATTACTATAGGCATATATTTAAGTTGAGGACTCATATTTAAGTTAGGTGTGTTTAACACAGCATATATAGACCTACTTGATAGATCTTTGTTACACGTCATTAAATCAGGTAGAATCAGCCTTAAAAAAAATGCAACTTCTAAGTCACACACACCTGTATCCATGTACCAATACGACCCATTAGAGAAAATAATTAAAAATTCCCACATACAGATTTTTTTTATCTTTTAGTATAATGGAAAAAAACAGAAAAGGAAGTGATATGCAGAAAAAAAGTGAGCACCGAGCATCCAACAAAAATATTAGCACACCAAGTTAACGCAGAGGTCGTCAGCTCTATATTTTGTTGAGTTTCGACTCGTTGTACGCGCCATTCTCGTCCCCAGAGGCCGCGATCCTTTTGGTCAGTTACGGGGATCGCGACCTCTGGCCTCGTCCAACGACATTCCGGTTTTGAATGGCTTTGGGAACACAATAGATTGAGACCAGAACCAATCACATTTGTCGGACTCGGCTCTGAGCATGCGCAGAGTGTACGGAAGTCCGTGAAATGCGGACTTCCGGAGTTGGACCTGGCCAGAGGAAAGGCCAGAGGTCGCGATCCCCGTAACTGACCGAAAGGATCGCGGCCTCTGGGGACGAGAATGTGTCCGCGCTTGAAATACATGACGTGGCACGCGCGTGCCTAATGAATAGCGTGCGCACCAGAGATGCGCAGTGGCAATGGGCGCGAACGTCCTTAAGGTCATTCCCCAGTATTGCATTGCGCATCCCTACTGCGCAAAATTTTACGCGTGATTAGCGCGCGCGCATTAGAAATGGCGGCTTTTTCTATACGGCTGGACCTTGCCAAAGAAGAAAATCGTCATTTTCTCGAAAACGGCTATGGTGACCTATCATTTTTTTCTGTTGTTTTGAATTGAGTAGTAAATTTCTCTGTGTGAAATAAATATGGGCCAATTCTCAGTGTTGAGAAAAAAAAATCGTCAGAAACGTGAATTTAGCAAGCAATCGTGACTATAATCATGGTGCTATTATAAGGATTTATATGGAATAAGCAAGGTGCTGCTGCTCCTAAACGAACATGGGGACCCCTCATTTTTATTTCAAAATTGAAGTTTCTATAATATAAACAATCAATTGGCAAACTTTGAGAAAAATCTCAGTGTAGGTCCCATTTCAGTGGAATGACCTTAAGGACGTTCGCGCCCATTGCTACTGCGCATCTCTAGTGCGCACGCTATTCATTGGTCACGCGCGTGCCACGTCATTTTCAAGCGCGCGCACGGAGTCGAAACCTCAACAAAATATAGGGCTGATGACCTTTGCGTTGACTTTGAGTGCGAATATTTTTGTTGGATGCTCGGTGACCCCCACTTTTTTTTCGGCAGATCACTTCCTTTTCAGATTCTTTCCATTATACTAAAAAACAAAAAAAATCTGTACGTGGGAAGTTTTAATTATTTCTCATGTACTATTCAAATAGGGTCGATTTGGTACGTGGATACAGGTGAACGTAACTTAGAAGTTGTATTTTTTAAGGCTAATTCTAGCTGACTTAATGACATATGTAGCAAAGATCTATCAAATAGGCCTATATATGCTGTTTTAAACACACACAACTTAGATATGATTCTTCAACTTAAATATATGCCGATAGTAATGAATCCGGCCAGAATTGCCTCGAATGACTGGAAATCCTAGAAATGCTATGGTCTAAGCTGGGCCTTATCTTCAAAACGAGTTCGGTGACCCCCGATTTTTTTTACGTTTTTAATCTAATCTTATTACTTTCTACTTGCAGTCAAAGTTTTAAAAAAATCTGTGCGTGGGAAGTTTTTGGGCGCGAACGTCCTTAAGTGTCATTGTCAGAGAAAACCGGGCAGAACCAAAAGATCGAGGTCGGCCGTTTAACTTCATCTTTTCACAGTATAAAAGCTATCCGAAAAGATTAACAACCATGATATTTGCCAAGTTAGGCGTTCGTTTTTCTTCGAGATATCACCTCATCATGATTTTGGCCTCTCAAGCGGTCTAAAATGGTCGAAATTTCGGGCAACTTTAGGTGAGCCTAACAGATACTTCGTACATATTCCAGAAACTCTTATTTTCGTGCGATAATATTTGGCCCCTTATTAGTTGACTGACATATATTTGAATCTTTTCACTTTATTTCTACGGTTTTCACGAGGTGCCAAATATCATCGCCGAATCGTTACAGCGGTTATCAGTCACACGCGCCCTTCAACGATTTTTTGCCATTTCAAAAACTAAGTTTGGTGGACGTCAA
>JAHPZR010040206.1:0-5000 GCA_019787425.1 Platygyra sinensis | reverse complement strand
TATAAATTTCATGACATGGCTACAGCTTCCTCCGGGTAAGTAAAGAGAATGGTTTCTGTCTTAATGTAACATTATTACAAATTCTTGTAGCAGATTTCAACTTTTATATATGATAGAAATAGAAACCAGTATATTAATTAAAAGTCTGTTTACTTCTCCTAAAACTTCTTTTACATGTGTTGGGTTATCCCTAGGACTTATCTCTTCCGAAATAGCAATGCATGTATATGCTCCATAGATTAGCCATGTCACGGAGTTGACATTATTGAAGTTGCAAATTCAGATCTTGTTCTCTCTAATATATTTGAGAAGCAGTCCATGCCATTTCTTCAGCAAAGATCACCCTAAACTTGACTGTCCTTGGAGAGCAATCCTACCTTGAGCCTTTACTCATGTGGCTTAATTAATGAATAAAATGTTGACCCTAATCTAGAAGTAGCCTGCAAACAGGCTCTCCGTATGGGTTATTCCGAGATTTGCTTTCGAACGGCGCACGGGCGGGCGAGAGAGGGAGAGCCTGCAATGGTCCTTGTACGATTTAAGTATACGTTCAGATTCTGAACGTAAATTGCTGATTGGCTAATTCGACTTGACACATGTCAAATACTACCATTTGCGTTCAACCGTGAAACGTGAATGTTTTTCCGCACATTTTATTTTTCAAACGAAGCTTAGCGTCATGCGACTTCAGGAAGATGGAGGCGCTAAAAGTAAACAAATTTGGACAATCCTATCGCACTGGAACATAGGCGGCTCAAGCTTTCATTGTCAGAGGAGTTCTATTTTTTACAATGCGAACGATCAGCTTGTGAAACGTGACAAAGTTACCGCCGTCATTGACTATTACAAAACGACCAAGTTTCATTACGCGAAACGTGACTCTCCCCTTTCAGAATATGGAGGTGTTAACATTGAGGTCAGCCATTTTTAGTACACAAATATCAAAATTCCAGCTAAAAGAAGGGCTAGATTGGGCTAAAATGTCTATTAACGTTTTTACCCATACATAACATCCATATGCTGAGTCACGTTTCACGTAATGAAACTCGGTTGTTATGTAATAGTAGATGACGCGAGCTGAACGTCATCTCTTCAAAGCATGGCACAATTTCAACAGTGGGATTTGAAAATATAATTTATTGGAAGGGAACACTTTTATAAATCGAGCGGTTTTCAGCTCGTCGAAATGTTTTCTTCGGAGTTTCTGGATTCAAGTTAAGTTTCATTTTTGACAGCCAGTCTTGACCTACAAGGTCATTTCTGCTTTCGTTGTGATTGGTTTATTTCAATTTGATAACTTGACAGATCACTCAAGTGGAAAGGAGGCAGTACATTAGGACCATTGCAGGCTCTCCCTCTCTCACCCGCCGGTGCGCCGCTTGAAAGCAAATCTCGGAATAACCCATACGGAGAGCCTGTTCGCAGGCTAATCTAGAAGGGCAATGCTTAAAGCAAGCAAAATAGGGTTACCTTCCTCCGAGGGTAATCCTACCTTTCATGTAATTAGAAAACCAGGGAAAACGTACAGCAGAGGAGGTCACCTGGGGTAACCCTCCTAGAAGGGTTTTAACCTCACTCAGAAGACAAAAGACTCCAATCAAGACACATGAATCTTGATTTAGCCAATTAAACCAAGTCTAATTAAATTAAGCTTTGTTTATTTTATAAATAAATAACTTGCCCTTAAGGTATCATGGTAGGTGGATTGACAGTGTTTGGAAATCGCGCTCTTATGCTGGCGCTTTGAAAGAAAACCCCATCAACCTATACATTTTCTGTAAGCTTGATAGTTATACAATACAATGATATGTTTGAAATTTTCTAAAAAGTTATTGTTGCAGTGATATAAAAAGAAATGCCCAGAGACACTGCTTTGCTTAAACTGGTTCGCTTCCGTGCGTGAATCATCGGAACGGCGCGATTAACATCGGAAATGTTTTCTCACACATCACCCTCAAAAAGGGTGTCGGCGATTTTCCAGAATTGGTTTGGTTTTTTTTTCTACACCCTCCTAAAGTTTGATGTTCTGAACGCGGGTGTTTCCTTCGACTAAAGAGGCCATAACTCTGAAACGGAAGTGAAATTAAACAAAGCCCGACACCCTATTTCGAAGGAGGTAATAGGGAACATACCTGCCGATTTTCAGCCAATTCCGTTGGAAGACACGCGTAAACGAACTAAAAATGTTCGTCCTTATATGCAGTTTTGTTTTATCGAGAAAAACACGAAAAACCTTTTGCGAGATCAGTATGATTGGGTGTTAAAAGTCCCATCCGCGCGGACAGATGTCGGCGTGGCTCAGTTTACCAAAACAATGGGTCATGACATAAACAGACGTCTACGCTGCAGTGAAATCGTCCGAGAAGCGAAAAACTACTTAGGTTTAAATAGGTTTGTATTTAAAGGAACACTGTCACGGGTGTTTTGCTGTTTTCAGCTACATTCGTTGCTGAAATCTATACCTGGTACCTCTACTCGTTCCCAAAATGCTCAAATGGACTAAAAGAAACATATCAAACGAATGGTGGCTCAGAGAGGAAACCATAATGAATTTCTGGCAATATTTTCAAGGAATGGCTCTAGAATTTGAAAAAAATTGGCAAGTTTTTTCAAATATCAATCCATTTCCATCCTTGCCATGCTAAGTGCTAGGCGGCAATAAATGGTTTCGGTGTAGGGATAAACTAGTCCTAGATAACAAAACTGCATCATTATTTTTGGGTTTTCATTGATGCAGGAACATATTTCGGAATTGAAAAATGACGCTAAAATACCGTGACAGTGCCCCTTTAAACTGCCGTGATTATTTCATCGGCAGTATTGGTATTATGTTGTTCAAGTTTAGACTTCTTCGTTCTCGAGACATTTTCTGAAACCATATATGCCTCGTGAAGCCAAAAAGAGGAAATTTCGAGGTCTATATCATCTACGTCTACATCTGTGCTTGACTCGATCTCTCACTGTGGAAGTTTCAGAATCGCGTGCTCCGTTCTCCAGCAATTTCGTGCGACTAGCAGTTGTTGCATTTTGACCTTCTGCTTCATTGGCGGGATTGGTGTCCTCAAGTTCCTTTAACCATTCTTCTTAGTTTAAAACAATGCGACAAACAGTCGCTCAGATCAGGAGCCAAAGATCTTGGTCCCGGACACTGAGCTTGCTGGTTCCACCAGATTTTAGCCTCTTCGGCTGGGCAAAAAGTTTTCTTGCGAGTTTTCGTCCTGACATAAAGAAAATTTGACAAGAACGAAAGCTTAACTTGCAATGAAACAACCAGATCGAGAACGGTTCGCGTGCACAAATAAAATATCACACCGCAATTCGCATTACATGTGACAACTGGAGGTGAATTTTAATTAGAGCTGTCAACGCGCCGTAAGAGATTTCATGAGATTCAAAAACAGTTTTTCTCTTTATTGCAAAAAGTAAAAAAGCTTTTTTCTCTATTCTTTCTGCAAATTATTTTTCTCAGTCTTCTCAATTTGAACAGCAAAAAAAGATTTTTCGCATTTTTCTTAAAAGATTTTTAAGTAAATTAGTGTTTGCATTTAAAATTTATTGGAAAGTGATCAGGGATCCATTTCTCCATGCAACCAGCATGGTAATAAATTAATGAGAAACTGGCATTTTTGGGTAATTCCATAATCCCCTGGATAATGTGTAACATCATATCTTCAGGTCAAGCCATTTTGATGTGACTCAAAATCAGAAACGATGGCTTGTGGTTGGAATAGCGCTCAACAAGATCCTCATACCACAGATACGTCCATTTGTGGAACAAGGCATCAACACTGAATACAACAACCTCAAGACCAGCCACAATATTCATGGACAGAGCACATCAGGACGTCTTCAACGGTGGCCACCCAGAAAAGTGTTGAAATATGAGAACATCAATGGAAATCATGTTCATCCCAGACTTAGTGGTGGAAGATTTGATTATTCTCTGTTTGACTGTCGAGTGATGTCTCATGTTGACTTTGCCAGGCTGTATGTTGAGAATTACATGGCCCACTTCACTGCCTTTGACGACCACTGTGATGCATCTGCTGTGTTGACATTACTTGGTGGGGTGCCTGCATTCTCTGCACCTGTACAAACTGCTGCAGCTGATGTCAGAATGGGGAGAAATGACTGGGCACACTGTGTCTTCAGTAAGTGGGATCAAGTCAAATATCAACAAAGTTTTATTGACATGGAACACCTAGTGAGAGTCCTGGCCCTGCCAGCTGCAGATGAAGGAAATATTCTTGGAGAACTAAAAGACTGGGAAATTAAAGGTAATGTAGTAAAATTTACACTCATCCAATCAGTGAATCCTGATACCTTGAACTACCCAATAACCTTAAACCAAAAGTTGTTCCCTTCCACTATTGAACTCTGCAATTCTCCCCAATTCCTCAGACTACCCAAATTTGTATAACTAGTGCTATGAAAATGTATTACTTTTACTACTACTATTATTAGATGTAATTAGTATTAGTATTATGATTATTCATTATTATTATTATTGTTATTGTAATTATTATAATTATTATAATTATTATTATTACTATTATTATTATAACAAAACACACAAAACTTGGATACCTTAAATCTTACAATCTTATAATTTTTGTTTCCCTCAGAGTTTCAAAAAATCAGAATAAATATTCCAGAATTTTTGGTGAAGAACACTTTTTAGCAGCTCACTCTTTTTAGTGAATGTTCATAAGTCTTTTTAATTAGTTAGTTATTTACTTTTGATATGGTTTAATACAATTTCGTGCATGGAATAAACAACAAAGACCACCAGCCTTACCTTAATTGCAGTCAGTAGCATTAACATGTGCACATGCATCAAGATTCTGCATGCTCTTGGATCAAACTCACTGCATTTTTATTTACTGGTTCGCTTGGAGTGAGAGTTTCTGCATGAGCATTTCTTCAAGTGTGGGGAGTTTTTTTCAATTTAGGCTCTTCCCCCGTACGAAACGAGCAGCGCTGTGCAGCGCCGCAAAAGC
>JAHPZR010040205.1:12500-14283 GCA_019787425.1 Platygyra sinensis | reverse complement strand
TTTTCCATTATACTAAAAAGATAAAAAAAATCTGTATGTGGGAATTTTTAATATTTTCTCAGGGTCGTATTGGTACATGGATACAGGTGTGTGTGACTTAGAAGTTGCATTTTTTTTAAGCTGATTCTACTGATTAAGGACGTGTAACAAAGATCTATCAAATAGGTCTAATAGCTGTGTTAAACCACACCTACTTAAATATGAGTCCTCAACTTAAATATATGCTTTTTACCTTTTTTTCTTTTTTCTCTTGTTTTCGTTTTCCGCTTTCTTCTTGTCCTTTTTTTTCTTTTTTCCCCTTTTTTTTTTCCCTTCTGCTTTTTCTCTTTTTTGTTTTTCTTTCTTTTTTTGTTTTCTTTCTTTTTTTCTTTTCTTTCTTTTCTTTTTCTTCCCTTTCTCTTCTGCTTTATTTCCCTTCTTCTGCACTTTTTTTCCCTTTTTCCTATACTTTTTCTTTTTTTTCCTTTTTTTCTCTTCTTTCTTCCTTCTCTTTGTTCTTTTTTTCTTTTTTTTTTCCTTTTTCTTTTTAGTTCTTTTTTTTCGTTTTTTCCTCCTTTTTTTTTCTTTATTTTTCTATCCTTTTTTTCTCCTTGTCTCTTTCACTTCTTTTCTCTTTTTTCTTTTTTTACCCCCTTTTAATTTTTTATTTTTCTTTTTTCTATTCCCTTTTTCTTTTTTTTTCCCTTTTTTTTTCTTTTCTTTTTTTTTCTTTTTTATTTGGTTCTTCTCTTTTTTCCTATCTTTTTTTTTTTTTTCTTTTTTTTTTTCTTTCTTTTTCCTTCTTTTCTTTTTTTTTCTTTTTTCTTTCCTTTTCTTCTTTTTCTTTTTTTTTTTTTCTTTTTTCTCTTTTTTCTGTTTTTCTTTTTTTCTTTTTTTTTTTTCCTTTTTTTTTTTCTTTTTTCTTTTTTTTTTTCTTTTCTTTTTTTTTCTTTTTTTTTTTTTCTTTTTTGTTCTTCTCTTTTATTTTTTCTTCCTTTTTTTTTTTTCTTTTTTTTTTTTTTTTCTATTTTATCCTCCTTTTTTCTCTTCCTTCCTTTTTTTTCCTTCTTTTTATTCTTTTTTTTCTTTTCTTTTTTTTCTTTTTTCGTTTGTTTTCTTTGTTTTTTTTTTCTCCTTGTTGTCGCTTTGCCCACTTTGTTTCTTTTCCTTTTTTTTTCTACTCTTTAGTCCTTGATTTCCTATTTGTTTTTATTTTTCTTCTTTTATTTTTTTCTTTCTTCCTCCCTTTTTCTTTTATAGTAATGAATCGGCCAGAATCGCCTCGTGTGAAGAAATACTAATCTTCAAAACGAGTTTTGAAGTGATATGCAGAAAAAAAGTGAGCACCGAGCATCCAACAAAAATATTAGCACACCAAGTTAACGCAGAGGTCGTCAGCTCTATATTTTGTTGAGTTTCGACTCGTTGTACGCGCCATTCTCGTCCCCAGAGGCCGCGATCCTTTTGGTCAGTTACGGGGATCGCGACCTCTGGCCTCGTCCAACGACATTCCGGTTTTGAATGGCTTTGGGAACACAATAGATTGAGACCAGAACCAATCACATTTGTCGGACTCGGCTCTGAGCATGCGCAGAGTGACGGGAAGTCCGTGAAATGCGGACTTCCGGAGTTGGACCTGGCCAGAGGAAAGGCCAGAGGTCGCGATCCCCGTAACTGACCGAAAGGATCGCGGCCTCTGGGGACGAGAATGTGTCCGCGCTTGAAATACATGACGTGGCACGCGCGTGCCTAATGAATAGCGTGCGCACCAGAGATGCGCAGTGGCAATGGGCGCGAACGTCCT
>JAHPZR010040205.1:0-2500 GCA_019787425.1 Platygyra sinensis | reverse complement strand
TGGAGGGTGTCAGGAGGGGAAGTGTGTGTATTGGAAAGTTTCTGTCAGTTTGAAGTGCTTGCCCACGTCAAGAATGGATTCCTTCTCAAATCTTTCGCCCTTATATACGCATATATCCAGGAAAGTTATTTCTGTATCTGAGATTTCAGCCATTGATTTTATGGTCGGATGATAGCTTTTAATTGCAACCAATTTGCAACAGCAGCTGAAGAGACTCGCAAAGAGTCAAAACCGCCGGTTCTGTTGTTGCCACTGCAACATACTGTTGCAGCAACAATGTGCATGCATGCATGCAAAAGTATAAGACTCCCAGGGGGGTACTCGGGATTTCAAGTGATGGGGATGATCGAATGGAGCCAAAAGTCAAGACCCAAAAAAATCCCTAGGGCTTCCAGCAAAACCCCAAAAAATCCCTGAACCAAAAATTAACCCGAAAAAAATCCCATGCCGATTTTGTGGTCAGTTAAAAAATCCAGAAAAACATTGGAAATTGAACACTCGTGTTTGTTTATTCATCATACCATCTGAATATATCCTTTCCCTCATCTGGCATTCATTTTAACCATGCTAGAGCGGGTGCTAGAAACACCCAAGAACGGTTTTGTGTCAACAGTATTGTTTCAACAGTATTGTTTAACAGGTGCAATGTAAAACGTCACCATAGTCAACCATTAAACAACAGCAAAACACGTTTGTTTGTACTTTATTCCCAGGACTTCGCAGCCAGGGCACTACTGATTCTTTTTTAAAATACCCTAAAAAAATCCCTACTCAAATCAAGCTACCCCAAAAAAATACTTGCCAAATTTTTGTACCCCAAAAAATCCCGGAATTGAAAATTTCAAACCCAAAAAAATCCTTCGATCATCCCAGTCACTTGAAATCCCAAGTACCCCCCCTGGGATAAGACTCCCTAAAAGACATGCTTGTAAAAGCAAAACAACAATTTGAAGGTTTTGATAATGCATTTGCAACCACAAAAACCACATTGGGAGTCTGTGCGGCCTGTCTTTGCTTTTCCTTGCCAGTGTTTCAGGATATTTCCATTTCCATACAGTTGAACCCCGTTATTTTTATCTCACAGGGAAAATGAAAAATTGTTCAAAATAGAGGGAGTTCAAAATAGCTGAGTTCAAATTAGCTGGGTCCAATTGTAGTAAGGTGTTGAAAATCTCTTTAAATTAACTTTAAGATGATTGCCATTTATATTATTTAACAAAATTAATGTACCTTCTTATTTAGGCATTGCTAGTTAATGTGACAGTCAAAGACATGTGATTCATCAATCATTATAAATTTCATGACATGGCTACAGCTTCCTCCGGGTAAGTAAAGAGAATGGTTTCTGTCTTAATGTAACATTATTACAAATTCTTGTAGCAGATTTCAACTTTTATATATGATAGAAATAGAAACCAGTATATTAATTAAAAGTCTGTTTACTTCTCCTAAAACTTCTTTTACATGTGTTGGGTTATCCCTAGGACTTATCTCTTCCGAAATAGCAATGCATGTATATGCTCCATAGATTAGCCATGTCACGGAGTTGACATTATTGAAGTTGCAAATTCAGATCTTGTTCTCTCTAATATATTTGAGAAGCAGTCCATGCCATTTCTTCAGCAAAGATCACCCTAAACTTGACTGTCCTTGGAGAGCAATCCTACCTTGAGCCTTTACTCATGTGGCTTAATTAATGAATAAAATGTTGACCCTAATCTAGAAGTAGCCTGCAAACAGGCTCTCCGTATGGGTTATTCCGAGATTTGCTTTCGAACGGCGCACGGGCGGGCGAGAGAGGGAGAGCCTGCAATGGTCCTTGTACGATTTAAGTATACGTTCAGATTCTGAACGTAAATTGCTGATTGGCTAATTCGACTTGACACATGTCAAATACTACCATTTGCGTTCAACCGTGAAACGTGAATGTTTTTCCGCACATTTTATTTTTCAAACGAAGCTTAGCGTCATGCGACTTCAGGAAGATGGAGGCGCTAAAAGTAAACAAATTTGGACAATCCTATCGCACTGGAACATAGGCGGCTCAAGCTTTCATTGTCAGAGGAGTTCTATTTTTTACAATGCGAACGATCAGCTTGTGAAACGTGACAAAGTTACCGCCGTCATTGACTATTACAAAACGACCAAGTTTCATTACGCGAAACGTGACTCTCCCCTTTCAGAATATGGAGGTGTTAACATTGAGGTCAGCCATTTTTAGTACACAAATATCAAAATTCCAGCTAAAAGAAGGGCTAGATTGGGCTAAAATGTCTATTAACGTTTTTACCCATACATAACATCCATATGCTGAGTCACGTTTCACGTAATGAAACTCGGTTGTTATGTAATAGTAGATGACGCGAGCTGAACGTCATCTCTTCAAAGCATGGCACAATTTCAACAGTGGGATTTGAAAATATAATTTATTGGAAGGGAACACTTTTATAAATCGAGCGGTTTTCAGCTCGTCGAAATGTTTTCTTCGGAGTTTCTGGAT
>JAHPZR010040204.1:0-27101 GCA_019787425.1 Platygyra sinensis | reverse complement strand
TATCGCTAAGCTCCGCGCTAAGCTTTAATATTACAAGATACCAAAGCAAATTAAGAGGAAAACACCCAAAAAGAGGCATATTATGTAGTGAAAACGGTTTGAGAAGCGATCCCTCGAAAGTGGATGAGTATTTGCAAGTCTAGGACTGATCTCTGTTATTGTTGTGAGCGAAGATATTTTGGCCTAGATCGGCACATAAAGCTAAACCCCTACTAAAAAAACTTTGACCCAACCAAGAACCGATAATCCTGATGTATGCCGTTATGGTCCTTAAGGGAGAGTTTGGACCTGTCTAAAGAAACCTCTTGGACACAAACATGGCTTAACTGGTGCGTACGTAAAGTCGCACTCGCCAGGTTGATGCATGCAACGCTCACGAGTTTTTTGCCATTTGTTTATTGTATAGTTTACGCCAATGTAGTTGAATTGATAGTTAACAGTTCGGCATAATAATGTTCCGACATGAACATATGAATAGTTCAGCTCGTTTGCAACCAGTGTTTGCCCGGTAATATGGTATGCTGCAATGCCATATAAAAGATGTGAACATTTGAAAGATATCCGTAAATAATTCTCTATTGTTTTCACAAATAAGCATCTGCTCTGTCCAAGTGAAACTAACTTGAAGATATCAGTATACCCCAAAATCGACAATTTTGCTAAATTTTAGCTATTGATATTCCCAAGTACATCTCATTAAGTTCTTTTAACTGCAAAAAGTTCTGATAAAAAAGGTTTCTCCTAAACAAAGCTATCAAGAAAAAACGATTTTATGAATAAATTATCTATAATTGGAAGCTGTCAACGAGTTGCCATGAGTTGTCAACGAGGTGCCATTAAAAGTCACGTAAAGAAGCCAACGTGGTGTATTATTTTACTTCAAAACCTTCCGATTGTTTCAAAATACTCAAGGAACAACCATTTGACTGCTAACCATCCATTTACATTTGTCCTACATGTATATTCCCAAATACGCGCTGCCGTGTTTTTATAAACAGTTTTGAGTCCCAGCCACTCCTTTTGAGAGCAGTATGCCTACGAGGCTCCCAGTTTTCACAAAATATATCACAGCATTTTATGGTGCCATGTCAATATTATTAAAGAAGATTCACCGTAGGTTGTTATTCATTTGTCCCCATTTGTGTTAGATTCAGAAAACACCGATCCTTGCCGCCTTTACGGAGTGAAAAACTGTTACAATATTTTTTTTGGCGATACACGGCCGATTGTCCGGCCGAGGTTACGCACTCACTTCGCTGACATTCTGAATAGCCAACTAATGTATACAGTAAAACTACTAATGAAAGGCGGTCTTACCCTGATACTCTCATTTCCAAAAGCATGGTTTTTTTGCGGATTGGCCGTTCAAATTTCTGTTGCTTTCTCCATCGCGCTTTTTAGATCCCTTAGTTTTGGCCTTCGGCATCGTGAAGTTCTTGCATCCAGTGCATCCAAAACAGGGAGTGTAGCGGCGGAGCAGACAGCTTTGTTGGTATTTCCCCAGCAGAAACAGCATTTGAGACCTCTTTGCGGGTTGAATTGTAAATGAGAGCTCTATTGTCTAAGCAAGAGGAGCCCTCACTTTATCGATTAACAGGTAATTACTTTTCACACGTTTTGAGATGTAATCTCCCTACACCAGAAAAACGCCCTAAAGTACATTTTGCTTTACATGTATTTCTCAAAACTGGAATTTCAACGAATGAAGCACACGTTTCCAGTTCGTTTACAACGAGTTTTCATCCTTTTTCGCTGAAATTTAGCAAGAGTGTTACCAGATAATGTGGCAAAAAACGGTGTCAGGGAATTTTTATTTTTAGCCTCCTTCGAAAGTAATGAGAATTTAAGCAAAGGTAATGCGTGTTTTATAAAAAACTTAAAGTTTAACAGTGAATAAAAAAACAAACCAGACAAGTAATATGAGGAAAACGTAGCAATGTTGCTCGCTTTCTCCCGTTAAATTCTGACCGGAAACGAACTCAATTTGTGAAACTACCTACTTTTGGGAATGATCGCTATTTTAGGAAAGGGTTTTATTTCTTGCCTTATCTCAAGTAATAATCGGAATCTGCAATTCTTAAGCTTTGAGAAAATATATATTATATTGGGGGTTTTATGAAACGTGTGACCGCGAAGCAGCAACTACGCGATGTTGTCATTTGGGGTACACTGATACCTGAAGCAACCCTTCATCTGAGATGCTATTTTGTCTGTCATTCCTATTCCTTCTATGTTCTAAATACACAAACAATTGCAAAATAGGGAAATGTGTAATTTAGGAGATGTGTATTCTTACTGGGCAAATGCTGGAAGTAGTGGTGTGGCTGGAAATCAAGGGTCTTGGGATATTTATCTGTCACAAAAATCAGGTAACACTAAAGGATTGTTCCCTGAACATTGATTATTTTTATGTGCTGTTACTTATCTACTGATGTGAGATTTAAATACAGCATCAAGTTTCTGACTTGTCTCAGCCAGTCTTTATTTCACCAATCAATACTCCTTCTATGGTGGGTGATGGAGATGAATGTCTGCAAAGTTGTATGATGTGATTATGTAATAATAACCAGTTGCATAGTACTCAGCAGTACTGTTTTCAAAGGAACCTAGAATAAACATTGGAACACTGAAAGAACTACCAGTATAATTAACAGAAAAATGGTTTCATCGAAATGGTATTGTAAGTAATTAATGAAGCCAGTCCATATTTTCTTGGGATCTGGCCTCAAAAAATAATAATTCAACACTTGTAAACTGAATGACAGTCATTTAATATTCAAGTTACAAGATCAACATAAATATGCTTTTCATGGGTCTATTGTGTCTATTAAAAATACTCCTCAAACTTAAGTTTTAAAAAATGTAAATTGAATGTTGACATTTAAATGACATCATGCATTCGATTCCAAATCATAGGTTTATCTTCCTTCACACCTTCCATCATTCTTCCATGTCACAACCTAAAGGAAGTAGGGAATTAAATTAAAGCATTAGCATGTAAGATGATGATAATAATACTAATAAAAGCAATAACAATACACAACAACAGTAGTAACAATAATAATAATGACAACAACAACAACAGCAGCAGCAGAAGGAGTAGTAGTACAAGGCTACAAATAATTATCTTTCTTCACAAAAAAACTTATGTCTGACTAAGACTCCACTTTGGTTGAAGAAGGGCATAACAGAAACTGGTCGGAGAACACATGTTAAATTTCATTTTTGATTCATTGCAACATATATGTTTGTCCCAGAGAAAAACTTTGGCCAGATATAATGTCAAGTCAAGTCAATTTTTATTTAAACTCACACAGAATAATTATAATTACTACAAATCAGTGCTTAAAAATATAAAATCGAGAGATTGGGAAGGGAAAGAAAATGTCAATATTGTAGGTTCATCAGGTTTAACTAGAGCTGGGACTTTTGTTGTCTGACATGGGGAAGTTTGGGTTGGCAATTGTCCGATGACCGTCTGTTTTTTGCAGCCCTGTGGTAGTAGTAACGGTAGTAGCAGCAGCAGCAGCTGCAGCAACAACAACAATCTTTATGCAGGAGGCTCCACTTGTTGAAGTGGTTTTCAGGGAGGTCCAAAATCTAAAGTTTCTTAAAATGGTAATTAATTTAAATTTAGTTATTGCATTTGATACTACAGAAAATGCACTATAAACCCACTAGGATATACAGTACTGTGCAAAAGTAATGCAAACGATAATCGACGAATATTGCGCTTTGTTCTCGTGATTTATCGCCGATATATCAAGGAAACATCGCACGGATTGGCGAACGTCAAAACGATAAATCAGCGAGATATCGGTACAATCTTTGCAATATCTCGTCGAGATATCGTTCTAGCGAGACTTTGTTGCAACGATATCTCACAAAGCAAAACGATATATCACCACGATATATCATTGCAGTGAAGTTCGTTGTAACAATACAATGTATGCCGAAGTGAACTTTGCTTCAACGATTTATTGTAGTGAAGCGATTGTGTATGATGAATCCGTGTCTATGTACATTAATTTTATTTAGAGCGTGCAGTCTTGTTCGTCAGTGTTCAGAATGTGCCTTTCTGCACCACATGCAATGGGCACAGGCGAGTAATAAGGGGTTGAACAAAGACCAAAAATTCGCTTTCAAAAAGCTCTCTATGCTCCAAAGGCTAATGGGCTTAAAAATTTGTGTTTTGAAAAACGTACTGAGGTCGACACAATGAACTGTTCACTCACGCGAAAACCATTCATCGAGCATTCACAGCCGTTGGCTGGGACCGTGGCATGTCACGATTTAATACCTTATGACAACAAGAGATTTTGTACCATGTTGTTTTCATTTGAGGTTAACTGAAATGCTCCTCCATCAAAGTGACGAAACTGCTTGTTAGATGTTAAAATGCTCTTTCAAATTCGTTTTACGTTAACTTACCCTTCGAATGACTTTTTTTGTGACATTCTGAAAGCTCATCCGCAGTCACACTGTTACTCTACGCTGATTGGATGATACTAACAAATGCATCCAATCAGGGCAAAGCAAACAGCTTGACCAGGGCGCTTATACGTAGGGCAGTGAAACTAGCGGGTCCGAGCAAAAAGGTGTGATGCAGTAGACTGGGGTCTACTAAAACAAGGAGATTCCACTTACTTACACTCAAACTTAGATTTTGAAAGAAATTACACGAAACTCCCTTCTATGTGAGTCAGCAACATTTTTACTGCATTTTTGTTCTAAGGCAATGGGAAAAGGTAACTTTTTCAGGGATGAAAACAGGACTTATAATTTCCCACTGTGAACGAGTAAAGATCTTCTCGCGCTGAGTTGTACGCGTAAGCTTTTGACTTATGAATAAAGTTTATGCAAGGAAGGTCTTCTCTCTGGTATCGAGTTAATTTGTGAGTTTCTCAGAACAATGCCTAGTCATGACCAATTTCTGCTTTCGATAGTTTCTTATTCTTTTTACCTATTTGTCGAGTTTGCAGAAGTTTTAATTTTTGAAAGGAAAATCTGACGCATACAAGTAGCTAATTTGCATAGTGGAGCGCGTGCACTTTCATGTCCGAGTCGGTGTCATAAACTTGACAAACTATTTTTTCGCCATCTTTTGTGCTGAGATGCTGCAACAGTTTCGCCAACGCTATAAGGCTACTAAAATCACGTGTGTTTCTTCGACAAAGTAAAATTTTATACTGGGAAAATAAATTACGTACACAAGGAGTTTAGAGACCTCAAACAACACTGATATCAAAAATATCAATCGTTATTCGGGTTGGTCAAATGTTGGTCAAGAAAGTGCAACCGCAACTTTGCTAATTATCTCTGCTGTCTTCCCATATTTCCAGCTAGACTTTTAATATGTTCTCAAACATTAATCAGTCTTGAACGCATTTAAAGCTAGAGTTGTTTGAGTTCGATGTATAAACGAAAGAGCGTAATTGAAGTTCAATTTGTCATGTTTAGCTACACGCATTGGCGAGTGCTCAGACTTTTTCATCGATAACCAGCGCGATTTATTGTATTTTCACCCAAACAGAACTTAGCAGTATTAACAGACGAACGTTTCTGTGCCTTGATGAGGCATCTCGTGTTACTTGCAATTCAGACGGAACTCAAACTCGCAAAGTGTTATTACTTTTTGGTCGCGATAGACTACCGGGCAAATCCTGGCAAACGTGTGGCAAGAGTAGGGAAACTTTGAAGTTCTGAAACGCTGCTATATCAAAATATATCAATTGAAATTAATTTTTCACTTTGTTATGTAAAAGGTATCAATCTTCAACATATATAAAATTTGAACTCTAGTAATGTCTAGTACTTTTAAAATAAGCAGCGGAGCACAACTTGGTCATGATAAGCGGGACATTCCTGCATTCGACACTGTCTTTTTTCACTCAAATTTGAGCAGCTTACGACGAAAATACTTAAGTGATGTTCAAACAGACAAAATTTGTCTGTTTGAACATCACTTAAGTATTTTCATCGTAAGCTGCTCAAATTTGGGTGAAAAAAGACAGTGTCGAATGCAGGAATGTCCCGCTTATCATGACCAAGTTGTGCTCCGCTGCTTATTTTAAAAGTACTAGAAAGTACTAGTATTATTGAGTTCTGGGACAAAAATATCAAAGACGCCTTTAAAAAGACGTTACTGGTGGCTTAAAACTAAAGAAAGAAAATGTCATTTCCGGTTTGTCGAGAGGAGATTTTTGGCAGCCATTAATTGCACCGGAAGCGTGGAAGGAGCGCTCATGCCAGTCCTTCTCCGCATCCCACATTGGCCCAAGAGCGGACTGCCCGTTTCACCGCCCGGCCTTTTTTCCGCCCTGGCTTGACTGTTGCTCTCGCGGATGCTGGTTGCTTCGAAAGCTGCATTTCTCGAAAACTATTTGGCAGTTTTCGCCCGGATTTTAAATGGATCTTTGAATTGAATGCCTCGAGAAGTATCAACCTTCCAGTTTATCTGGTATTCGATTTGGAAGCCGGGGGATTCAATTTCTGGGGGAAAATAATGGAGCAAAGTAACTTCTGTATGGACCGAAGTAACTTTTGTATGGAGCAAAGTGTCTTTGATTATGGAGCGAACAGGCTTTTGACTATCGTGCCCACCTACACTTCTACAGTGGCACAGTTGCCTTCTTTGCTACGAAATTTGTAATAGGATTTCACGCGTTACAGAGTGGATTTTTTTATGGAACCAAGGCAGGTAGCTTCAATAGACCATTTTACAGTTGTCTGCTCAGTGACCTGGCCTTTGAATGGCAGCGAGGCTGGAGGTGACACTGCTTTGATACAGACCTCTCTGGTTTTGTCATGTAAATACGCCTAGTTAGCATAAGAACAACTTGATTTACACAACAAGAGCAGTGAGGTCTGTATCAAAACAAGGTCAACTCTAGCCTCACTGTCATTCAGAGGCCAGGTCACTGAGCAGGCAACTGTAAAATGGTCTATAGTTCCTTTAATTAACATTGAAAACATTTAACTTGCCACTCGCCATCTCAAAAAGCTGACTCAAAAACGAAGAGGATTTGTCATTATCGTAAATGATATTTGGAGAAGTGTGTGTGTACATGTATTTCACAATGCCAGGACCATAAACTGGAACGATATCTCGCTAAGCGGAAATGATATATTGCAAAGCAGAAATGATATACATGTATTGCGAAGCAGAAACGATATATCGCAAAGTGGAAACGATATATTGCTGCTGACAGGAAACGATATCTCGTTGAGAAATAAAACAATAGCTCTAACGATAAATCGTTCGATATATCGTTTAAGGTAAATTCTCGTTAAATATCGCTGATATATCGCGATATTCGTCGATTATCGTTTGCATTACTTTTGCACAATACTGTACAGTACCACTCAGAACTAAACGAACATCGAACGCGTGTTCTTAACGTGAAGGGTTAAATGCGTGCACGGGTTTTTGCTGCGTTAGACTGCGTTTGAACTTCGTGTTATAACGCAGTGAAGTAAACGCATTAGTATGTATGAGCTTGGTCAGCTTGGTTATTGTTGTTACTGTGTGAAAGGAAGTTAACGATCTTTCCCAAGGGTAACATACAATATGAACATGATTTGTTTTCAAGGAGCAGACAAGTTCTAAGTCTTTTGTACCGGCTGATATGAATATAGCGATGGTTACATTCAGACCATTTTGTGTTGTCTGTTTGGATTCATTCAACTTACGAATAAAATGGTTTTCAGATGGCACCGTGAAAAGAAAAACAACAGATAACATCGTGAGATTTATATATACATATTTTTTCAAGATCTTAAAAGATCCTTATCGTGTCGGGACACGGCAGTGTTTTCAAAAACTGTGATATCCAGCAGTCTGATAGAATTTTAACACAAAAAATGCAAAGCGATTGTAAGCAATATTTTGGATTTGCGGTAGAGGAATTCGCTGGAATTACAGGTGTATCCGAGCTTTTTGACTGCTGGGCATTTTGTCTTCTTGAGACCATGACCAGCGAGCGGATCACGCAAGAATCAAGAACGTGGCGATGTTCCGAGAATTTGTCCACTACAAATCCAAAATAATTTTTAGAGTCGCGTTGTATTTCCAAACAAACATCAAATACTCTCAATACATTTTGATGACGCTTTCTGTGGGGAATTCCGCCACAGTTGTTCAAAAACTTGACACGATGTTTGTTTTTATAATTCACACAACGTTGCTTCAAGCTGTTCAAGTTTGACTCCGGTGGAGAAAGGAAATATCATGGAATCAAATATTGCAGTCAGTGTTTCAGCCAAAAAATTTTACTTGAGGGCCAAAGTGGCCCCTGAAGACTTGTTTTAGGGGCCAATTTTTTAGGAAAGGGGCCAATAGATAATAATTGGTAAAAAATAATCGCCAAATGCAAATGTTTACTGGTCGCCAGATACTAGTATGAAGGTCCGATATGACATACATGACGTAGTCAATGACCAAGGGTTTGCAATGCATTATAGGGCAATTTTAAACACAGTCAGCCGTTTGATAGATTTCCAACGTAAGAGAATCAATACAGCAAAGCAAAAGGATGGATTGACTTCTTTTCTTATGTTGAATGTTACAAAAGCGAAGGTTTTTATAGAAGAACATGAGGTGTGGGTAAATAACCGTTATGGATCCTCAACGTATAGAAACGAAGTCGCGATTATGGTGACTAAACCAGAATTTTTGGCCGCCAAGAAAGAAATGTTAGTTGCATTGCAAATTGTTACTTCATTGGCGACCATATCGGTCGCAGTTTTGAGCCTTGGGATGGCTATTAGAATACTATGCCTAGGTTAAGCCTGCATGCAGCCTTGTAAAAGTAAAGGGCTAAATTGGCCCTTTCTCCATTTACCTGGGGCCTTTTCTGAATGCAATGCGGGATTCCCGCAATGGCGCGGTCTGGCGGAAACACTGCGCAGTGCAGTGGACGTCATAATTTTCATTCAATGGGCTGCTTTTATTGCTTGAACTGAATAAAACTGATCGCCATTTAATAAGCGTTAACTTAAATTCGTTGGTGATCTACCGTAGAAGGCATAAGTAGGTTTTTTTCCTCCTTGCGTAATTTACAGATTTTCTCCAGTTACGTCGCTTATCAGGCGCCGGGTTAATTGAAATCATCTGGCTTTCAATCTGTCGTTCATTTTCTTGCAATTTGCAGATCTGCTATCACTACTGTATGTGATTACTTCCATCCGATACAGTGAAATTTTCGCCGATTATGAATGCCATGATGGGTTTGAGAACAGAGTTACGTTTTCACAAGGCAACTTCAAATGGCATGAAAAGGTTTTTTTTTTCCTTGGTCGCTTATCAGGCGCCGGGTTATGTGAAATCGTCTAGGTTTCAATCTATTGTTCATTATTTTTGTCGTGATTTGCATATTCCCTATCATTACTGCCATCCGATACAGCGAAATTTTCGCTGACTATGGATGCCACTATGGGTTTGAGAACAGAATTACGTTATCATAAGGCAGAGATGGTTTTTTTTTTTACGGTGAAGACGTTTTGTCTTTATGCGGTAAGCGGAATAATCAACAAGGTGAACCAACAATAATTTGAAGATTAAAACTTGCGCCGCGTAATGCAGCAACATCATTTGGTGCCTTATTTCAGTGATAGCGTTATAAAGCGATTCTGCGAATGGTTAATATTTTACTGCGCTTGCAATTCGCTGTGTTTTCATTTGAATTTACCCTGCGAGCAGAGGTCTCTTCGATCTTCCTCTGCTCGCAGGGTAATTTGAATTTCGCTTTTGCTTGGATTTACAAATCATGCCTTTGCTTTGAACTGAACTCGTGCTTTGGGATCATGTATCTTATGGGGGCCCTTGACCGACATGTCGACCGATACATCGCTCGATACATCGGTCGATACTCGACTGAGTATCGGTCGATATTCGATCGAGTACAGGTTGATATATCGATCGAGTACCGACCGATGTATTGATCGATACTCCTATCGGTCGAAATACTTGGCGATTCACCGATACTTGATCGATACTTGACCGATATTTGACCGATACTTGACCGATACTTGACTGATTACTTGACCGATACTTGACCGATGCTTCACCGATACTTTACATCGGTCGACACTCGACCGACACGCGACCGGTATCGGTCGATATATGCATTGGATGGCGACAAAATGCTACCAATGCGTTTTATTAAAAGCATTCAGATATTTGTTAACTGAAGTTAACTGAAGTTGCACCTTTAAGCTAAAAAGATGTTGACCGACTGTCGATCGATACTCGGTCGATACTTGAGTATCGACCGATAGTTGACCGATATACCACTGACAGTATCGCGGTCGATATGTCGACCGACCCCATGAGTATCATTAAGTGGACTATCGGTCGATACATCGGTCGATACTCGATCGAGTATCGACCGATACTCGGTCGAGTGTCGACTGAACATATCGACCGATGTATCGGTCGATATGTCGGTCGAGAGGCCCCCATAAGATACATGATCCGTGCTTTGTTCGCCATAACAAAAGCATCACAGAAGGAATATTGGTTATGAATAACAAAGGCTAATGCGTAGCCCTTTTGCGTTGGCAATAACGCATTGGCCATTTTAATGCGTTAGGGGTTCGTTGAGTACACATGTTTTAGGTTCACTTAGTTCTGAGCGGTACTGTACTGCCGGTGGTCTGCATTCTTTTAATTAACATAAAAAAGAAAAATACCAAGGAATAGCAATGTGCATGTACTAAATAGATCTGTGTTTTCATTTTCTTTAAGTTAAGTTTTACAGTTTAGACTAATGAATAACATTAGTGACAGTGATTTGTACATTTTGTGAAGGCTTCTGGAAAAATAATGTTAGCATTATTACTACGACACTGGTAGTGGTTGGTAAATATCCCAACCTTAATTTCAAAAGCTCTAGTAAGCAACAACCCTCTATTGCATCACCATCAATGCTTGCTTACAGCTGGGGCCATTCTAATAAGAAACAAGCTTGAGATGTACCCACTCTTCTGAATTCTCAATCTGTATTGCTCTGTTGCCAAAAGTAATGCTATATTTGAAGATGGTTAGCTTACTCTTATCTGCATGTCCTCACAGCCCTCAAATGATTGCACTGATCTGAAGATTTTTTCCTGAATGTACATGTATGTATACAACAAACACCTTACCACGACTATAGTTGAATAACGTCGTGCACAGATGACATCACGAAAATTTAACCCCCGGTGTGACTCAGACAGACAAACAAACCATTCCATAGGCAATTTGTTTGAGAGCAACGTATGAAACAGCGGCGCTCAAAAACTCTTCAGCACGATGCTCAGGGATTAGTAATGTCGCAATTCGATGCCTCTCTAGCTCACAAATGTTGACGTAATCCTACGACATGTACCTTGGAATAATAAAAATACGAGTTTGAAGGAAAAACGGCAAAATGTGATGAGCTTTTATGTATGAAGGATGTTTACGAACGCACTCCTCACCTCCATGGCAGAGAAAAATATTATTACTGTACCCGACATTCTGGTGCATCACCCACAAGAAGTCAGCAAGCCAGCCAAAGAAATACCTGATAAAGAAATAAGCGTCGATCCGATCCGATTCGTTGCCTTGCCGTGATGAAACTGGCCCGCTCCGTCTTCGCACATAAAGAACAGTTTTAGCTCGCGTTGTTTAGTATTCTTATCGCGCCAAACATGGCTATGAAATATATGCAGTTGAGGTCTGCTCACGGTAACAGATTTGTTTATGTGGTCGGATAAATGGCTGTTTTAAAATCATCGTCCTCCAAATTGCACAGCACACCAAATTTTGCTCCAATTTGGAATTGTCTCAGAGATAATAATTATGCCCTCCGGTTCTATCGTATTCGTTATGAGCGGACGCCTCGGGTAGTTTGGGAATTTCTGGCATAAGTCAGCTGATCAGTCTTCTCGTGAAGACCAGGATAAACAGCAGATAAGTTTCTTCGTAATACGTTTCACTGTGAAGTATTCTGATCGACTAGTCGCAACCGCCGCGCTAAAAGTTCTCGACTTCCAATGCCTGAAGGTTTTACTGTCCGCCTGTCACTGCGGCTTTGTAAGATCCTCGTGCGATTTGTGAGATTTATGCTCTTTTCTGGACACCTCGAAATCTGTTTTACATAAACCACCGCAGCAGTGTTTGCTTTCTAACATTATTTAAGCTAACCAAAAACTTCGACCACGAAGGTGCGGTGGTCTCATGGTTAGTGCGCTCGTCTCCGGATCGAGCGGTCTGGGTTCGAGCCCTTGGCCCAGAGACACTGTGTTGTGTTCTTAGGCAAGACACTTTACTCTTCACCGTGCCCCTCTTCCACCCAGGTGTATAATGGGTACGGCGAATTTAATGCTGGAGGTAACCCTGCGATGGACTAGCATCCCATCCAGGGGGGAGTAGAAATACTCTCAGTCGCTTCATGCTAAGGAAACCGGGATAAGCTCCGGCCTGATGGCCACTTGGCTCGTATGCAGACTTTACCTTGCCTTAAAAAACTTAGACCACGAATCTTTCCTTTTTTTGCCTGATTTTCTGGTCTAGAAGATAACACGCTCAACACAAAACCTTCTATCAGACTGTAATTTCTTGTCTGAGTCATGTGGGGGTTCTCTGGTGATGTAATCTATTTTTAGAAACTGTGCACGTACGCTATTTTTAAGTCCAATGTAAACTTGAGTCTACTTTTTAAACTAATGGCCTTCTACCAAAGATTAAATTATCCTGTAGATTCTACTGACCACGATCTCACCAAATATTAATCGAATATACTTTTTTTCAAACTTATAGTGGGACTTGGAATTGTAAAGCAGTTTCTTTAAATTCAAATGTCAAAAATACTGACGGAATTACTATTCAAAGTAGATTACATACAAGAGATTTCTTCTTTTCTTTAACCACCCCACATAACCAATTTCGGCACACACAAACACTTGAAAGGATGCAGGTAATCTGAGTGTTAACATGTTGCATGTTTGAAAGCACAGCCACTATGTAAGGAAGTCTTGCACTAAAAACGAAAATACCACCAAAATTCAAGGAAATTGTATGCAGATTTCACAATTATTTTTTGAAAAGACAAAACAAATTGCTACGTACCTTCTTTCTCTGGATGTTTTGTGCCTTGTCAGGAAGATTCTTGCCCTAAAACACACCCAGTTTCAACAGTTTCACGCATAAAACCATGTGAAATCCTTTTGAGTACGCCATTTTTTTTCACACTCCGTGCTTTCTTCACTTATACAAAGGTAAGGTTCCCAAAGTACTCGTGGGAAAAGAGCACTTCAAGGCCGAGAAAAGAGCCAAAATATGTCTACGTATCGCGTCCCTAAATGTGGACGCTATTTTGTGAAGTTTCCAATGCGTCCACTATATATCCAGTTCTGGTTGTGGCCCGAACTGTTTTTATCATCCACATTTTTTCCATCCGCCATCCGCCACCTTCCGGTCCGCACTTTACAGAGACCCTACAGGACTGCTCGAAAATTATTTATGTATCATTTTCTAAAGAAGTGGCTTCATCTTTTGTTGTTCTGGCTTCTCGAACCTGTTTAATGCCTCGGCAAGACTCTTTTGTACCTTTACTTTTGCCCAGTCGCGTAAATATTTTCCTAATTCTCAAAACTTTCCGCATTTTAAAACGGCAGAGGGAAAAACTTTGTAATGATGACGTCAAACATGCATCTGTCCTCTAATAGATATAAGGTGAGAACCAATCAAAATGCGAGAATAACTTGGGTTATTATATAAAATTAATGTAATTTGACATTAGAAAAGTTGAACTTTTTAGATCGATTAATCTCAGAAACATTTTGTTTATTGGGTTTGTTAAATTGAGATAAAGCAATGGTTTCTCAAGCTTTCCAAGACTATAAATATTTTGTGCGTGGTTTAGTTAAGTGAATGGACAATGTCTAGCATGCGTCCATCCAATTCGGGATGCATGCGGATAGTTGGGAGAGCACGAAGGTAGCATAAGAGATGCTCGAGGCGCAGCCGGAGGTCTCAATTCCCAAAGGCGACTTGGTTACAAAGAAACACCACCAAATATAGAAGTTTGTCCTAAAAGCCTTGGAGCCAGTTAAAATATTGATACATCGAACGTGGCTATTGGATGGATGTACACCAGACATTGTCCATTACTTTCATACGTAGCAAGACATTTTTTATGCTGAGAAGTCCCTTTTTCTGCACCGATCAAATTACAAATTCTGCACCTGCCACGTGTGGCCGAAATTGGTTATGTGGGTGTTAAAGAAAAGAAGAAATCTCTTGTAGTGTATCACTTTGAATAGTAATTCCGTCAGTATTTTTGACATTTGAATTTAAAGAAACTGCTTTTACAATTCCAAGTCCCACTATAAGTTTGAAAAAAAGTATATTCGATTAATATTTTGGTGAGATCGTGGTCAGTAGAATCTACAGGATAATTTAATCTTTGGTAGAAAGGCATTAGTTTAAAAGTAGACTCAAGTTTACATTGGACTTAAAAATAGCGTCGTGCACAGTTTCTAAAAATAGATTACATCACCAGAGAACCCCCACATGACTCAGACAAGAATTACAGTCTGATAGAAGGTTTTTGTGTGAGCGTGTTATCTTCTAGACCAGAAAATCAGGCAAAAAAGGAAAGATTCGTGGTCTAAGTTTTTTAAGGCAAGGTAAAGTCTGCATACGAGCCAAGTGGCCCATCAGGCCGGAGCTTATCCCGGTTTCCTTAGCATGAAGCGACTGAGAGTATTTCTACTCCCCCCTGGATGGGATGCTAGTCCATCGCAGGGTTACCTCCCAGCATTAAATTCGCCGGTACCCATTTATACACCTGGGTGGAGAGGGGCACTGTGAGAGTAAAGTGTCTTGCCTAAGAACACAACACAGTGTCTCTGGCCAGGGCTCGAACCCAGACCGCTCGATCCGGAGACGAGCGCACTAACCATGAGACCACCGCACCTTCGTGGTCGAAGTTTTTGGTTAGCTTAAATAATGTTAGAAAGCAAACACTGCTGCTGTGGTTTATGTAAAACAGATTTTGAGGTGTCCAGAAAAGACAATAAATCTTACAAAGCCGCAGTGACAGGCGGACAGTAAAACCTTCAGGCATTGGAAGTCGAGAACTTTTAGCGCGGCGGTTGCGACTAGTCGATCAGAATACTTCACAGTGAAACGTATTACAGAGAAACTTGTCTGCTGTTTATCATGGTCTTCAAGAGAAGACTGATCAGCTGACTTATGCCAGAAATTCCCAAACTACCCGAACCGTCCGCTCATAATGAATACGATAGAACCGGAGGGCATAATTATTATCTCTGAGACAATTCCAAATTGGAGCAAAATTTGGTATGCTGTGCAATTTGGAGGACGATGATTTTAATACAGCCATTTCCACATAAACAAATCTGTTACCGTGAACAGACCTCAATTGCATGTATTTCATAGCTATGTTTGGCCCGATAAGAGTACTAAACAATGCGAGCTAAAACTGTTCTTTATGTGCGAAAGACGGAGCGGGCCAGTTTCATCACGGCAAGGCAACAAATCAGATCGGATCGACGCTTATTTCTTTATCAGGTATTTCTTTGGCTGGCTCACTGACTTTCTTGTGGGTGAGGCACCAGAATGTCGGGTACAGTAATACCGGTAATATTTTTATCTGGCATGAAGGTGAGGAGTGCGTTCGTAAACATCCTTCATACATAAAAGCTCATCACATTTTGCCGTTTTCCTTCAAACTCCGTATTTTTATTATTCCAAGGTACATGTCGTAGGATTACGTCAACATTTTGAGCTAGAGAGGCCATCGAATTGCGACATTACTAATCCCTGAGCATCGTGCTGAAGAGTTTTTGAGCGCCGCTGTTTCATACGTTGCTCTCAACAAATTGCCTATGGAATGGTTTGTTTGTCTGTCTGAGTCACACCGGGGGTTAAATTTTCGTGATGTCATCTGTGCACGACGTTATTCAACTATAGTCGTGGTAAGGTGTTTGTTTGTATACATACATGTACATTCAGGAAAAAATCTTCAGATCAGTGCAATCATTTGAGGGCTGTGAGGACATGCAGATAAGAGTAAGCTAACCATCTTCAAATATAGCATTTACTTTTTGGCAACAGAGCAATTACAGATTGAGAATTCAGAAGAGTGGGTACATCTCAAGCTTGTTTCTTATTAGAATGGCCCCAGCCTGTAAGCAAGCATGATGGTGATGCAATAGAGGGTGTTGCTTACTAGAGCTTTTGAAATTAAGGTTGGGATATGTACCAACCACTACCAGTGTCGTAGTAATAATGCTAACATTATTTTTCCAGAAGCCATTCACAAATGTACAAATCACTGTCACTAATGTTATTCATTAGTCTAAACTTGTAAAACTTAACTTAAAGAAAATGAAAACACAGATCTATTTAGTACATGCACATTGGCTATTCCTTGGTATTTCTTCTTTTTTATGTTAATTAAAAGAATGCAGACCACTGGCAGTACAGTACCGCTCAGAACTAAGTGAACCTAAAACATGTGTACTCAACGAACCCCTAACGCATTAAAATGGCCAATGCGTTATTGCCAACGCAAAAGGGCTACGCATTAGCCTTTGTTATTCTAACCAATATTCCTTCTGTGATGCTTTGTTATGGCGAACAAAGCACGGATCATGTATCTTATGGGGGCCCTCGACCGACATATCGACCGATACATCGGTCGATATGTTCAGTCGACACTCGACCGAGTATCGGTCGATACTCGATCGAGTATCGACCGATAGTCCACTTAATGATACTCATGGGGTCGGTCGACATATCGACCGCGATACTGTCAGTGGTATATCGGTCAACTATCGGTTATATATCGGTCAAGTATCGACCGAGTATCGATCAACAGTCGGTCACATCTTTTTAGGTTAAAGGTGCAACTTCAGTTAACTTCAGTTAACAAATATCTGAATGCTTTTAATAAAACGCATTGGTAGCATTTTGTCGCCATCCAATGCATATATCGACCGATACCGGTCGCGTGTCGGTCGAGTGTCGACCGATGTAAAGTATCGGTGAAGCATCGGTCAAGTATCGGTCAAGTATCAGTCAAGTATCGGTCAAGTATCGGTCAAATATCGGTCAAGTATCGATCAAGTATCGGTGAATCGCCAAGTATTTCGACCGATAGGAGTATCGATCAATACATCGGTCGGTACTCGATCGATATATCAACCTGTACTCGATCGAATATCGACCGATACTCAGTCGAGTATCGACCGATGTATCGAGCGATGTATCGGTCGACATGTCGGTCAAGGGCCCCCATAAGATACATGATCCCAAAGCACGAGTTCAGTTCAAAGCAAAGGCATGATTTGTAAATCCAAGCAAAAGCGAAATTCAAATTACCCTGCGAGCAGAGGAAGATCGAAGAGACCTCTGCTCGCAGGGTAAATTCAAATGAAAACACAGCGAATTGCAAGCGCAGTAAAATATTAACCATTCGCAGAATCGCTTTATAACGCTATCACTGAAATAAGGCACCAAATGATGTTGCTGCATTACGCGGCGCAAGTTTTAATCTTCAAATTATTGTTGGTTCACCTTGTTGATTATTCCGCTTACCGCATAAAGACAAAACGTCTTCACCGTAAAAAAAAAAACCATCTCTGCCTTATGATAACGTAATTCTGTTCTCAAACCCATAGTGGCATCCATAGTCAGCGAAAATTTCGCTGTATCGGATGGCAGTAATGATAGGGAATATGCAAATCACGACAAAAATAATGAACAATAGATTGAAACCTAGACGATTTCACATAACCCGGCGCCTGATAAGCGACCAAGGAAAAAAAAAACCTTTTCATGCCATTTGAAGTTGCCTTGTGAAAACGTAACTCTGTTCTCAAACCCATCATGGCATTCATAATCGGCGAAAATTTCACTGTATCGGATGGAAGTAATCACATACAGTAGTGATAGCAGATCTGAAAATTGCAAGAAAATGAACGACAGATTGAAAGCCAGATGATTTCAATTAACCCGGCGCCTGATAAGCGACGTAACTGGAGAAAATCTGTAAATTACGCAAGGAGGAAAAAAACCTACTTATGCCTTCTACGGTAGATCACCAACGAATTTAAGTTAACGCTTATTAAATGGCGATCAGTTTTATTCAGTTCAAGCAATAAAAGCAGCCCATTGAATGAAAATTATGACGTCCACTGCACTGCGCAGTGTTTCCGCCAGACCGCGCCATTGCGGGAATCCCGCGTTGCATTCAGAAAAGGCCCCAGGAAAATGGAGAAAGGGCCAATTTAGGCCTTTACTTTTACAAGGCTGCATGCAGGCTTAACCTAGGCATAGTATTCTAATAGCCATCCCAAGGCTCAAAACTGCGACCGATATGGGCGCCAATGAAGTAACAATTTGCAATGCAACTAACATTTCTTTCTTGGCGACCAAAAATTCTGGTTTAGTCACCATAATCGCGACTTCGTTTCTATACGTTGAGGATCCATAACGGTTATTTACCCACACCTCATGTTCTTCTATAAAAACCTTCGCTTTTGTAACATTCAACATAAGAAAAGAAGTCAATCCATCCTTTTGCTTTGCTGTATTGATTCTCTTACGTTGGAAATCTACCAAACGGCTGACTGTGTTTAAAATCGCCCTATAATGCATTGCAAACCCTTGGTCATTGACTACGTCATGTATGTCATATCGGACCTTCGTACTAGTATCTGGCGACCAGCAAACATTTGCATTTGGCGATTATTTTTTACCAATTATTATCTATTGGCCCCTTTCCTAAAAAATTGGCCCCTAAAACAAGTCTTCAGGGGCCACTTTGGCCCTCAAGTAAAATTTTCTGGCTGAAACACTGACTGCAATATTTGATTCCATGATATTTCCTTTCTCCACCGGAGTCAAACTTGAACAGCTTGAAGCAACGTTGTGTGAATTATAAAAACAAACATCGTGTCAAGTTTTTGAACAACTGTGGCGGAATTCCCCACAGAAAGCGTCATCAAAATGTATTGAGAGTATTTGATGTTTGTTTGGAAATACAACGCGACTCTAAAAATTATTTTGGATTGTAGTGGACAAATTCTCGGAACATCGCCACGTTCTTGATTCTTGCGTGATCCGCTCGCTGGTCATGGTCTCAAGAAGACAAAATGCCCAGCAGTCAAAAAGCTCGGATACACCTGTAATTCCAGCGAATTCCTCTACCGCAAATCCAAAATATTGCTTACAATCGCTTTGCATTTTTTGTGTTAAAATTCTATCAGGACTGCTGGATATCACAGTTTTTGAAAACACTGCCGTGTCCCGACACGATAAGGATCTTTTAAGATCTTGAAAAAATATGTATATATAAATCTCACGATGTTATCTGTTGTTTTTCTTTTCACGGTGCCATCTGAAAACCATTTTATTCGTAAGTTGAATGAATCCAAACAGACAACACAAAATGGTCTGAATGTAACCATCGCTATATTCATATCAGCCGGTACAAAAGACTTAGAACTTGTCTGCTCCTTGAAAACAAATCATGTTCATATTGTATGTTACCCTTGGGAAAGATCGTTAACTTCCTTTCACACAGTAACAACAATAACCAAGCTGACCAAGCTCATACATACTAATGCGTTTACTTCACTGCGTTATAACACGAAGTTCAAACGCAGTCTAACGCAGCAAAACCCGTGCACGCATTTAACCCTTCACGTTAAGAACACGCGTTCGATGTTCGTTTAGTTCTGAGTGGTACTGTACAGTATTGTGCAAAAGTAATGCAAACGATAATCGACGAATATCGCGATATATCAGCGATATTTAACGAGAATTTACCTTAAACGATATATCGAACGATTTATCGTTAGAGCTATTGTTTTATTTCTCAACGAGATATCGTTTCCTGTCAGCAGCAATATATCGTTTCCACTTTGCGATATATCGTTTCTGCTTCGCAATACATGTATATCATTTCTGCTTTGCAATATATCATTTCCGCTTAGCGAGATATCGTTCCAGTTTATGGTCCTGGCATTGTGAAATACATGTACACACACACTTCTCCAAATATCATTTACGATAATGACAAATCCTCTTCGTTTTTGAGTCAGCTTTTTGAGATGGCGAGTGGCAAGTTAAATGTTTTCAATGTTAATTAAAGGAACTATAGACCATTTTACAGTTGCCTGCTCAGTGACCTGGCCTCTGAATGACAGTGAGGCTAGAGTTGACCTTGTTTTGATACAGACCTCACTGCTCTTGTTGTGTAAATCAAGTTGTTCTTATGCTAACTAGGCGTATTTACATGACAAAACCAGAGAGGTCTGTATCAAAGCAGTGTCCACCTCCAGCCTCGCTGCCATTCAAAGGCCAGGTCACTGAGCAGACAACTGTAAAATGGTCTATTGAAGCTACCTGCCTTGGTTCCATAAAAAAATCCACTCTGTAACGCGTGAAATCCTATTACAAATTTCGTAGCAAAGAAGGCAACTGTGCCACTGTAGAAGTGTAGGTGGGCACGATAGTCAAAAGCCTGTTCGCTCCATAATCAAAGACACTTTGCTCCATACAAAAGTTACTTCGGTCCATACAGAAGTTACTTTGCTCCATTATTTTCCCCCAGAAATTGAATCCCCCGGCTTCCAAATCGAATACCAGATAAACTGGAAGGTTGATACTTCTCGAGGCATTCAATTCAAAGATCCATTTAAAATCCGGGCGAAAACTGCCAAATAGTTTTCGAGAAATGCAGCTTTCGAAGCAACCAGCATCCGCGAGAGCAACAGTCAAGCCAGGGCGGAAAAAAGGCCGGGCGGTGAAACGGGCAGTCCGCTCTTGGGCCAATGTGGGATGCGGAGAAGGACTGGCATGAGCGCTCCTTCCACGCTTCCGGTGCAATTAATGGCTGCCAAAAATCTCCTCTCGACAAACCGGAAATGACATTTTCTTTCTTTAGTTTTAAGCCACCAGTAACGTCTTTTTAAAGGCGTCTTTGATATTTTTGTCCCAGAACTCAATAATACTAGTACTTTCTAGTACTTTTAAAATAAGCAGCGGAGCACAACTTGGTCATGATAAGCGGGACATTCCTGCATTCGACACTGTCTTTTTTCACCCAAATTTGAGCAGCTTACGATGAAAATACTTAAGTGATGTTCAAACAGACAAATTTTGTCTGTTTGAACATCACTTAAGTATTTTCGTCGTAAGCTGCTCAAATTTGAGTGAAAAAAGACAGTGTCGAATGCAGGAATGTCCCGCTTATCATGACCAAGTTGTGCTCCGCTGCTTATTTTAAAAGTACTAGACATTACTAGAGTTCAAATTTTATATATGTTGAAGATTGATACCTTTTACATAACAAAGTGAAAAATTAATTTCAATTGATATATTTTGATATAGCAGCGTTTCAGAACTTCAAAGTTTCCCTACTCTTGCCACACGTTTGCCAGGATTTGCCCGGTAGTCTATCGCGACCAAAAAGTAATAACACTTTGCGAGTTTGAGTTCCGTCTGAATTGCAAGTAACACGAGATGCCTCATCAAGGCACAGAAACGTTCGTCTGTTAATACTGCTAAGTTCTGTTTGGGTGAAAATACAATAAATCGCGCTGGTTATCGATGAAAAAGTCTGAGCACTCGCCAATGCGTGTAGCTAAACATGACAAATTGAACTTCAATTACGCTCTTTCGTTTATACATCGAACTCAAACAACTCTAGCTTTAAATGCGTTCAAGACTGATTAATGTTTGAGAACATATTAAAAGTCTAGCTGGAAATATGGGAAGACAGCAGAGATAATTAGCAAAGTTGCGGTTGCACTTTCTTGACCAACATTTGACCAACCCGAATAACGATTGATATTTTTGATATCAGTGTTGTTTGAGGTCTCTAAACTCCTTGTGTACGTAATTTATTTTCCCAGTATAAAATTTTACTTTGTCGAAGAAACACACGTGATTTTAGTAGCCTTATAGCGTTGGCGAAACTGTTGCAGCATCTCAGCACAAAAGATGGCGAAAAAATAGTTTGTCAAGTTTATGACACCGACTCGGACATGAAAGTGCACGCGCTCCACTATGCAAATTAGCTACTTGTATGCGTCAGATTTTCCTTTCAAAAATTAAAACTTCTGCAAACTCGACAAATAGGTAAAAAGAATAAGAAACTATCGAAAGCAGAAATTGGTCATGACTAGGCATTGTTCTGAGAAACTCACAAATTAACTCGATACCAGAGAGAAGACCTTCCTTGCATAAACTTTATTCATAAGTCAAAAGCTTACGCGTACAACTCAGCGCGAGAAGATCTTTACTCGTTCACAGTGGGAAATTATAAGTCCTGTTTTCATCCCTGAAAAAGTTACCTTTTCCCATTGCCTTAGAACAAAAATGCAGTAAAAATGTTGCTGACTCACATAGAAGGGAGTTTCGTGTAATTTCTTTCAAAATCTAAGTTTGAGTGTAAGTAAGTGGAATCTCCTTGTTTTAGTAGACCCCAGTCTACTGCATCACACCTTTTTGCTCGGACCCGCTAGTTTCACTGCCCTACGTATAAGCGCCCTGGTCAAGCTGTTTGCTTTGCCCTGATTGGATGCATTTGTTAGTATCATCCAATCAGCGTAGAGTAACAGTGTGACTGCGGATGAGCTTTCAGAATGTCACAAAAAAAGTCATTCGAAGGGTAAGTTAACGTAAAACGAATTTGAAAGAGCATTTTAACATCTAACAAGCAGTTTCGTCACTTTGATGGAGGAGCATTTCAGTTAACCTCAAATGAAAACAACATGGTACAAAATCTCTTGTTGTCATAAGGTATTAAATCGTGACATGCCACGGTCCCAGCCAACGGCTGTGAATGCTCGATGAATGGTTTTCGCGTGAGTGAACAGTTCATTGTGTCGACCTCAGTACGTTTTTCAAAACACAAATTTTTAAGCCCATTAGCCTTTGGAGCATAGAGAGCTTTTTGAAAGCGAATTTTTGGTCTTTGTTCAACCCCTTATTACTCGCCTGTGCCCATTGCATGTGGTGCAGAAAGGCACATTCTGAACACTGACGAACAAGACTGCACGCTCTAAATAAAATTAATGTACATAGACACGGATTCATCATACACAATCGCTTCACTACAATAAATCGTTGAAGCAAAGTTCACTTCGGCATACATTGTATTGTTACAACGAACTTCACTGCAATGATATATCGTGGTGATATATCGTTTTGCTTTGTGAGATATCGTTGCAACAAAGTCTCGCTAGAACGATATCTCGACGAGATATTGCAAAGATTGTACCGATATCTCGCTGATTTATCGTTTTGACGTTCGCCAATCCGTGCGATGTTTCCTTGATATATCGGCGATAAATCACGAGAACAAAGCGCAATATTCGTCGATTATCGTTTGCATTACTTTTGCACAGTACTGTATATCCTAGTGGGTTTATAGTGCATTTTCTGTAGTATCAAATGCAATAACTAAATTTAAATTAATTACCATTTTAAGAAACTTTAGATTTTGGACCTCCCTGAAAACCACTTCAACAAGTGGAGCCTCCTGCATAAAGATTGTTGTTGTTGCTGCAGCTGCTGCTGCTGCTACTACCGTTACTACTACCACAGGGCTGCAAAAAACAGACGGTCATCGGACAATTGCCAACCCAAACTTCCCCATGTCAGACAACAAAAGTCCCAGCTCTAGTTAAACCTGATGAACCTACAATATTGACATTTTCTTTCCCTTCCCAATCTCTCGATTTTATATTTTTAAGCACTGATTTGTAGTAATTATAATTATTCTGTGTGAGTTTAAATAAAAATTGACTTGACTTGACATTATATCTGGCCAAAGTTTTTCTCTGGGACAAACATATATGTTGCAATGAATCAAAAATGAAATTTAACATGTGTTCTCCGACCAGTTTCTGTTATGCCCTTCTTCAACCAAAGTGGAGTCTTAGTCAGACATAAGTTTTTTTGTGAAGAAAGATAATTATTTGTAGCCTTGTACTACTACTCCTTCTGCTGCTGCTGTTGTTGTTGTTGTCATTATTATTATTGTTACTACTGTTGTTGTGTATTGTTATTGCTTTTATTAGTATTATTATCATCATCTTACATGCTAATGCTTTAATTTAATTCCCTACTTCCTTTAGGTTGTGACATGGAAGAATGATGGAAGGTGTGAAGGAAGATAAACCTATGATTTGGAATCGAATGCATGATGTCATTTAAATGTCAACATTCAATTTACATTTTTTAAAACTTAAGTTTGAGGAGTATTTTTAATAGACACAATAGACCCATGAAAAGCATATTTATGTTGATCTTGTAACTTGAATATTAAATGACTGTCATTCAGTTTACAAGTGTTGAATTATTATTTTTTGAGGCCAGATCCCAAGAAAATATGGACTGGCTTCATTAATTACTTACAATACCATTTCGATGAAACCATTTTTCTGTTAATTATACTGGTAGTTCTTTCAGTGTTCCAATGTTTATTCTAGGTTCCTTTGAAAACAGTACTGCTGAGTACTATGCAACTGGTTATTATTACATAATCACATCATACAACTTTGCAGACATTCATCTCCATCACCCACCATAGAAGGAGTATTGATTGGTGAAATAAAGACTGGCTGAGACAAGTCAGAAACTTGATGCTGTATTTAAATCTCACATCAGTAGATAAGTAACAGCACATAAAAATAATCAATGTTCAGGGAACAATCCTTTAGTGTTACCTGATTTTTGTGACAGATAAATATCCCAAGACCCTTGATTTCCAGCCACACCACTACTTCCAGCATTTGCCCAGTAAGAATACACATCTCCTAAATTACACATTTCCCTATTTTGCAATTGTTTGTGTATTTAGAACATAGAAGGAATAGGAATGACAGACAAAATAGCATCTCAGATGAAGGGTTGCTTCAGGTATCAGTGTACCCCAAATGACAACATCGCGTAGTTGCTGCTTCGCGGTCACACGTTTCATAAAACCCCCAATAATAATATATATTTTCTCAAAGCTTAAGAATTGCAGATTCCGATTATTACTTGAGATAAGGCAAGAAATAAAACCCTTTCCTAAAATAGCGATCATTCCCAAAAGTAGGTAGTTTCACAAATTGAGTTCGTTTCCGGTCAGAATTTAACGGGAGAAAGCGAGCAACATTGCTACGTTTTCCTCATATTACTTGTCTGGTTTGTTTTTTTATTCACTGTTAAACTTTAAGTTTTTTATAAAACACGCATTACCTTTGCTTAAATTCTCATTACTTTCGAAGGAGGCTAAAAATAAAAATTCCCTGACACCGTTTTTTTGCCACATTATCTGGTAACACTCTTGCTAAATTTCAGCGAAAAAGGATGAAAAACTCGTTGTAAACGAACTGGAAACGTGTGCTTCATTCGTTGAAATTCCAGTTTTGAGAAATACATGTAAAGCAAAATGTACTTTAGGGCGTTTTTCTGGTGTAGGGAGATTACATCTCAAAACGTGTGAAAAGTAATTACCTGTTAATCGATAAAGTGAGGGCTCCTCTTGCTTAGACAATAGAGCTCTCATTTACAATTCAACCCGCAAAGAGGTCTCAAATGCTGTTTCTGCTGGGGAAATACCAACAAAGCTGTCTGCTCCGCCGCTACACTCCCTGTTTTGGATGCACTGGATGCAAGAACTTCACGATGCCGAAGGCCAAAACTAAGGGATCTAAAAAGCGCGATGGAGAAAGCAACAGAAATTTGAACGGCCAATCCGCAAAAAAACCATGCTTTTGGAAATGAGAGTATCAGGGTAAGACCGCCTTTCATTAGTAGTTTTACTGTATACATTAGTTGGCTATTCAGAATGTCAGCGAAGTGAGTGCGTAACCTCGGCCGGACAATCGGCCGTGTATCGCCAAAAAAAATATTGTAACAGTTTTTCACTCCGTAAAGGCGGCAAGGATCGGTGTTTTTCTGAATCTAACACAAATGGGGACAAATGAATAACAACCTACGGTGAATCTTCTTTAATAATATTGACATGGCACCATAAAATGCTGTGATATATTTTGTGAAAACTGGGAGCCTCGTAGGCATACTGCTCTCAAAAGGAGTGGCTGGGACTCAAAACTGTTTATAAAAACACGGCAGCGCGTATTTGGGAATATACATGTAGGACAAATGTAAATGGATGGTTAGCAGTCAAATGGTTGTTCCTTGAGTATTTTGAAACAATCGGAAGGTTTTGAAGTAAAATAATACACCACGTTGGCTTCTTTACGTGACTTTTAATGGCACCTCGTTGACAACTCATGGCAACTCGTTGACAGCTTCCAATTATAGATAATTTATTCATAAAATCGTTTTTTCTTGATAGCTTTGTTTAGGAGAAACCTTTTTTATCAGAACTTTTTGCAGTTAAAAGAACTTAATGAGATGTACTTGGGAATATCAATAGCTAAAATTTAGCAAAATTGTCGATTTTGGGGTATACTGATATCTTCAAGTTAGTTTCACTTGGACAGAGCAGATGCTTATTTGTGAAAACAATAGAGAATTATTTACGGATATCTTTCAAATGTTCACATCTTTTATATGGCATTGCAGCATACCATATTACCGGGCAAACACTGGTTGCAAACGAGCTGAACTATTCATATGTTCATGTCGGAACATTATTATGCCGAACTGTTAACTATCAATTCAACTACATTGGCGTAAACTATACAATAAACAAATGGCAAAAAACTCGTGAGCGTTGCATGCATCAACCTGGCGAGTGCGACTTTACGTACGCACCAGTTAAGCCATGTTTGTGTCCAAGAGGTTTCTTTAGACAGGTCCAAACTCTCCCTTAAGGACCATAACGGCATACATCAGGATTATCGGTTCTTGGTTGGGTCAAAGTTTTTTTAGTAGGGGTTTAGCTTTATGTGCCGATCTAGGCCAAAATATCTTCGCTCACAACAATAACAGAGATCAGTCCTAGACTTGCAAATACTCATCCACTTTCGAGGGATCGCTTCTCAAACCGTTTTCACTACATAATATGCCTCTTTTTGGGTGTTTTCCTCTTAATTTGCTTTGGTATCTTGTAATATTAAAGCTTAGCGCGGAG
>JAHPZR010040196.1:0-18747 GCA_019787425.1 Platygyra sinensis | reverse complement strand
GTAGTTGGATGGAGGTTTAAGTTTCGGTAAAGAGTGCGGCTATGGACATCTTTGGAAGACGGCGAATTGACCGGCCACAGGAAGAAAGCAGTATGTTGACATGAACGCTTTATCATCTGGGACAAACGGTAAGCCTTCCTCCTCCTATCGTATGGCATTTTGTGGAGAACATGCAACATATATAATTAAATAATAAGCACACTTTGAGATAATTTTCGCCATTCGTTCGGAAAGTTTTCGGAAAATATTGTCACACGCCAGCATATTACACATGATGTTGACAAACATTGTACATAATTTCTTCTTGTTGCTGTCATCATACTTGAAGCATTTTTGGGTAGTACATTATGATAGTCATGCAATATTTCACCAGATTGAATTATATAGAAATCTTGAGTTCTAATAAAAGCACTGTGAAGTAGCAATACATGTACCATCTGGACTTTAATTTTTTTATGTTTGTTTGCTTTTTACCCTGACATGGTAACAGTCTGTGAAATCAATGTATTACAATATTTTAAATGCAAGTACTATAGAAAAGAAAATCATTTCATAGTTCTCCAACTTCAGTTTTAAGCAACTCATTCATTACCTTTGCAATGCCCCCAGGGGGGATTAGTCCCAGAAAAATTGGGAGGGGGTGTGCAGCCTGCTTCCCAAATCCCTTACCCTAGCTGTGACCAAAATCTGTGATATTCCCTATCCTATTTATGACCTGACCAAAAATTTAAAACCCTATTTATATTAATTCTGACTCATATATCAAAACCCTGTTTCTGACCAGTTCCCTAGTTCAGACCAATGTAAAATTAGCATAAACATAATTTGTGATGGGCTTTTGTTGATTTTCTTTTTGATAATGATGAAAAAGTGGCTTCTTGAAAACATACCCATATCAAGGCTAGAGTGCAAAAACCATACCCTTTTTATGATCAAGATGGCCGAAATCAGCTTTAATTGATACCCTATTTATGACCAAAACAGCTGAAAAACCATACCCTTTGGGGTTGCGCATGCCTATATATCCCAAATAAGGGAGTGCCCCCCTCCCCGGGGGGTGTCATGCATTCTAACATTTTCTTATTTGAAGTAAGTAACTTCATTGTTCTGCTCTGTAATCCCTGATTATCATAAATTGGTTAATAGCCCCACATACATTCTTTTCACTATAACAAGTTAGCTGGTGATTTTAGCAAATCTGTGAATTATATACTTCCCAGGAAGCTTAGTGCAACAGGCAAGATTTTAAAATTCTGCCAAACTTAATGACAACATATTGCTCCAATATCCAAAAAAAAAACAGTTATGTACCAGTGAGAATAAAAATTGTAAATCACAACAATTATAACTTCTGAACAACAAAATATTTAATAATTACATTATATATTTTATTGAAAAATTTCCCTTTAAAAGAACTGTGTAGTTCAATGTAATATTTTTAATGATCTGATCTCTACCATAAAAAGAATTTCCTGTGCTTTGTGCCCACTCCCCCTCTGTCCACTCCTACCACTTTTACATCTAGCATGTGTCTTTCTATCATTGGGCCTTATAATATATGAATATTTACTGGATGTACTGTAGAATGACAAAGTATAAAAATATTTTTGGTGACATTAACATACCAGTTTCAAAATGTTTCTTCAACAATAACTGTTTTTTTAAAAATAAATAAATAAATAAACAGTAGTATTTCACATGTCTCTACTACAGCAACAGTCTCTTGTCCAAAAAATAAAACTATTTGTCTACCACACTTAGGGCGCGTTTGTTTGGGATATTCCGGAATAATCCTGGGAGCAGAATAGCCGGAATGGAAATCCAGGTATTCCGGAATGAGAATAGTTCCCAAACAAACGCTTACTCGCATTATTCCAATTATTCTTATTCCGGATTGATCCCAAACGAACGCGCCCTTAATGGTATCAATTGAAACAATCATTAACAAACAAACATACCAAAAAAATCCATTTTCCAGGAAAAAATGCCTATTTGCAAAGATCAGCAGATTGACTATTTCCTGTTGATTAACAATGTTCCCGATTTCGAAAAATGTCAATTCCCTTTCTGAGTAATAATAACAATCTTTTCCTCAACAGTAACTCTCTTTTTGAACTAAGTCAATCCCTTCTCAGTTACAAACATAACAATTGTGCCGGCACGTGTAGCCTACGAACAAAAGTATAAACTTTGCAAAGATCGCCAGATCGCAGGGTACTCAAGGGTGCAAACAATTCATACCATGAGGTTGCTCTAAGGGAGCCTGTGACGCAATTTATGTGCCGTTTGGCTCTTGGCTGGCGTCTACAATGTCTTCGCCTACAACTGTGGCCTGACGAGCGCAACAAGTTAGGTGTGCGGTAACAAGCCGTGTCCCTAGTTGCGATCCTACTGTTATGATCGGTTCTGGGTGTCAATGTGTGGTGTCTCGAACGTTTTTTCACGTAGTATCAGCCCATTGCAGTTATGTCCTTTTATATAACTCGTATTTTCGACGTGTTTCTACGAGTTCATCCTCGTCGCCATTGTCATGTATTCGATTTTAATGCGAATCGAAGTACATGGTTACAGAAACACGCATAAGTGCGCATGCTCACTAATGTCAACTGCTGGCCAAATACACTACAGTTGGGGAACGTGTCGTTCTCTAAAAAGCTATAATCTTTCTCTTGACTGTACTCCATGCCTTGTGCTTTCCAAAATGGCGGATAAGATTTCGATCAGCCAGCGAACACTCCCAAAAGTAACGAGCCCGCGATATATCTTAAGTCAGCGATATATCCCTCACAATGTAACGTTGAAAAATCGAACCGTCTGCATTTTAAGAACCGGTTAATTATGCGTGTGGTTTTAAACCAATCAGAACGGGGATGTATTTTGAATTGAATAATAAGGCGAGATATATAACAGAAATATAATAAACAGAAATATACTACTAGAAAGGAAGGGAAGCATGGCGGAGAATTTCTTTGTACGGTCAGCAAAAAGAAAATAATATTTCCCGAATTCGAACGGGTTTGTTCCGTGTTTGGCTCGTTGCACTGAGC
The DNA here is from genome assembly GCA_019787425.1 of Platygyra sinensis. Taxonomy (NCBI): domain Eukaryota; kingdom Metazoa; phylum Cnidaria; class Anthozoa; order Scleractinia; family Merulinidae; genus Platygyra; species Platygyra sinensis. The sequence goes on along the minus strand of JAHPZR010040196.1, from coordinate 15,700 downwards.
GATTTCCTCTAGCAGTTCAGATTATTTTTCCGAGAAGAAACAAATGCTGCGAACGTTGCGTGAATTCTTGAAGTTCAGATCAGAGCATTCAGAGGAGCAGAGGAGTTGCGCTCAATTAAAAAACACTGGATACGAGAGCCGAGAGAAGGCTAAAGCTTGGGTAATTACGAGGACTAACTGCCAATTTGTGGTATTTGTTGTTGATCAAAACATTTTTCTCAATCTTTTGTAACGCTGTAACTAAAACCTCAATGTTTTTAGAATTTTACCGACTGGTAGAGTTCTATTTGCTTCTTAGGTTAGTAAAAGAAGAATATATACGAACTTTTAGAATGTTCTACAGTTGTAGTTGTTGTGCCTTTGCTATCAGTAATGAAGCATCAGGTAAAGGGCTATCGAACGTAAGCTTCTGCAGAGCCTGTGTTTTCCATCGGTGTTGGATACGAACAGGCATATTTAATGAGCTATCTATTGTTTATTCGCCCTCCACTCGAAACTGGCAAAATTCACATCCACACAGTTTTATTTCCAGAACCAAAAGTAAGGCAAAGAAAATTGAAATGCGCCAAAATATTGTCGAAAACTCCTAGGGAAAACTACTTCTTGAGCAAAGTGTATGTAAACACTTCATTTGCATCGGGCATATTTAATGAGCTTTCTCACCTTCTCCTTTCTATGCTCGAACATTGCCTCAATTCGTTTCAAACTCCTATTCCTTTTCTGTCTCGAAGAAATAAAACTAGATGAAAGCGTAGACATGCCACAGAAATTACATTCCAATGCGCCAAGTTACTTGAAAGTTTTCTGAGTGTTACCAACCTCACTCGCCATGAATATATTTTCAGTCGTGTGAAATCAACATCTTGCGCTCTGATCCGCTCTGATTGGTTTAGCGCGAGCATGCGCAGACAAATGTCCCTGGACCCTCTCTCTCATTCTCGTCCCCAGAGCCCACGATCCTTCTGGCCTGTGGTTGGGATCGAGAGCTCTGGCCAGACCCGATTTTCTGAGCATGCGCAGAGTATTCGTTTCGCATTCTCAACCAATCAGATTTGCTAGATTTGACGGGAAGTCCGTGAATCGCGGACTTCCGGTTTGGACCAAACCAGAGCTCTCGATCCCAACCACAGGCCAGAAGGATCGTGGGCTCTGGGGACGAGAATGCCTCTCTCTCCGAGAGCGGAGCGTTGCGTGACAGAGAGAGGGGCCAGAACTGGACTAGGTCTAGTTTCAGCGGGCTCTAATGGCATTGACCATAGGCCAGTCTGTGCAGATAAGAACGGGTGACAAGTTTTGCACTATGTTTCATTCAGTTTGTTGTCTATTCCATGGGAATTCTGTTGTTTATCGGAACGCGAAAAACGTAGTGTTTTGCTGACTATTTAGTTGCTAAGTAAGCCTTAACCAGGCACTCTTTCTCTGCAGCTCACTCAACTTAAAGATTTCTAGGCTGAAGTGACACCGGTTTGAAACTTCGCCGGAAGTTAGGTTACTGAATGAACGTTCTAAAATTTGCGTCATTTTAAACTTCGACTCGATGGAATGCTTCTAGGGACCATTACAGCGGTTATCAGTGACACGCGCCCTTCTACGATTTTTTCCGATTTCAAAACTAAGTTTTGGTGGACGTCAATCAAACGTCTCCATGACAATACTCGTGTTCATTTCGTGTCAGTTTCACGGCCTGCATGTTCGATCGTCGTTGGATCAGGAATAATCGCTCAGTTATTATGACAAAGTAATTTTCAATTTCGCTGAGATTGAGGGCTATTATGTAGAGAAAAGTTAACGTGTTTCGTCTTTGAACAGTGCATAGCAGGAACACTTTTTGCGAGCGAATTGAAACGATTGTGAAGAAGGCGGCGTTCGAAAACAAAACTAGAGCCGTAAGCGATCCGCCAAAGAGAAAGTCAAAGAAACGAAAGATACAAGGTAGCTGAAAAAGTTGGCCTCTGAAATGAGTCGCTTTATGTGGAGATTGACTTCTTATCAGCTTGTTATGGATGCAGATTATTTTCGCCGCAGAAATTCTCGTTATTCGCCTTGCTAAAACACAATCCAGAGATCTATCCTGACGAGTTTGAATCAAGCGTGGTTGGAATGCCAGACAGGCAAATTATATGCAAAGCAAACCGTCAGCAGAACCATACGGCAAGTGGGATTGTCAGTAATGAAAAGGTAATGAAAGCCGCAAGAGATTAGCAGTCAGATTTTTGTAGTTCATTCTGTAATAAAGGTTATTATTTATATTTAGTTCATTCTCATGTTGTTGTGGTTGTACACTTTTTGTAAATTTGCAGCCTCAAAACATTGCCCGTGAGCGAAACGAACGAAAAGGCGCTTCAAACGATTTTATAAGTCTTACTTCTCAGTCTCTGTTTATCGACGAGTCAAGTAAAGATGAAAGAGCAACTCGGATACTCCGAGAATTGACACTGAAATAATGGTTCTCGAAACTCCGCTCGCCGTTATTGCCATGGATACATTTGATTGACGTCCACCAAAACGTAGTTTCGAAATGGGAAAAAAATCTTGGAGGGCGCGTGTGACTGATAACCGCTGTAACTTACTGCCCGGCGTCAGATAAAGGCTTCTAATATATGGCAACAATAGTACGCGCGCTCTGATTGGCTGCTGAACGGGCAAGATTTTCTTGTAATGACCGGCCATTATGAAGATTTTTCTCGGCTCGACGGCTCTTTGAGTTGAAACTTAAGTTAGTAAATTTGCCCTAGATCTTGATGTAATAAAGACAAAAATTGTCTCATTGTCCGGTGTTTTTATTGCACTTTTTTAAGAATAGCGCTAAAAAGGCCTATAATAAATAACTTACTAGTAGTAATCAAAGATTATGAGAGTGCGTTCGACGCCGTATAAATGTTTATACAGATACCTTAAATGATTTCCCTAGCTGACTTTCAACCTCTAAAAACCAACCTTTTTTCATCAAAAACCGGGGTTTTACAGAAATATATTTTAGTGACAAAGTCCATGCCAGTCTGATTAAAGACCGCGTTGCGTGACGGCACCAGTTTCCGTAGACTCTCAAGTTTAATAGGACTAAAAAAATTTATATCAGGACCATCAGCTTTCAAATTTCGTGCTAAATATTGTCACATTGACTTGTAATGTTTAAGCGCAAAGGCTAATTTGTAAAAGTATATTGTTTTCGAACATTATTCTAAGCAGGAAGCTCAAATATAACTGGGTAAACATTTGCAATCGCGTGCTCGTTGATCGCGTAAACAAACTCCGTGCGACTGATTCGAGTATTTTCCCTGGCCTGATTAAGAAAGTACACGGTATTTACATTTCCGTTCCCTAGTTCAGGTTCGCTCTTATGGATCTTTCCTTCAGAGTACTCTTCCACTGAATCCAAATAATATTCGACCGGATACTACTGACCTTTTCTGTCGCAGTTGGAACTAAATCCACAAATGCAATCAAATACAGCCCGGGTATTTAATACAGCTGTTTCCAGTGAACATTCCAAAACCTAGGCGATCGTGTTCGTGAACATATAAAATAAACAAGCTCATCGTGAGCTCGAACGAACGTTTAAATGACATCATACTGGAAAGGACTATTGAATATAATACTACTCAGCCTCAAAATTCCACGGCGAAAGAATGAGATCGAGAGCACATTGAAAGAAGGACCAAAGTCTACATTGCCTGCTCACGTGCTCACATGTTCGTCACATCAGTAGGGACTTTAAGCAGTGGGAACGCGGACTGCGACGGGGACGCCGAAACCTGTGAGAAGATTGGGGAGAGAACGCCGTTGCGACAGAAATTCACAAACAAAAAGCACCACTGTCGGAAACCGTAGTTTCTGCACTGTCAAGCTTATTGACGTGATTTTCGTCCTCTGTTTATCAGGAGGACTTCATGTAAAGAAGTTCTCAATCAACTCTTGATAAGCCACGGTGAAAGTGTGTTAAACTATCACGAACTCCTACTTTTGTACGATTTAAAACGGTCAAATATTCTCGACCTACCTTCCCGCGGATTCCTTTCCTGAATTTAACTTCGATGATTTTGAGACAAGTGCCTGTCCGAATTTCGCTTTCACAAACGCGACTTGCCCCTTTTCGCTGAGTTGTACAATGGAGTAAATGAACTCTGAATAAACAGCAAATGTTTAGTCAGACTGGCGCGACAATCGGTGTGCCGACTGATAAAGATCTAAGTAAACCACTGATCTTACGGCTAAAAATGAAAACAGCTACACAAGTTTTATGGTGTACACCCTTTTAAATGTGCTAGAATCTCACCATAATAAACCGTTTGACATTTTAGTACTTCTTGAAAGGAAAAATTTCGGTTGAAATGCATGTAAGTTGTCTTTATTTAAGCTCGCATAACTGCTTTCAAAAATATATTTCACGGTACTCACATGTTCGCCGACTGGCTTGAGTTCGCTTCAGCTTTCTCGACCTTTCTTAAGCTTTAAAATGAAATATCTCACATAAAAAGAGAAAACAAACAATTAAAGTTCCTAGAAATTAGTATCACGGGTTATTTAGCGTTAACACAGCAGCGGAAACGAGAGCGAAAGCTCACGTTTTCAGACAACGCGAAATGAGCTAGACTCACGTCGGGCCAGAACGCAGAACGTCAACCTGTTTCCCACCAGTCATGCGCAATGGACCTTTTGGGTTTTCCCTGATGCTGTGGCGTTCCCGTCGCCGTCCCCGTTGTCGTTGCTTAAAGTCCCCAGTGTCTCACTTAGACCCTACGATACCAGTTTACTGGCCGTGACATAGTTAATAACTATGCCGTGACATGCCCCTGCAAAAATTATGCGGGGTGGCCATTTTTGTGCCCTTACAGGAATGTGGATTTTCCAGCCTATAACCTTACACAGGGCAACTAACTCTCCATAGTCACGCAACAAAATTAGGCTTACGTTCCACTTCGTCGAACGCAATTAACCTCGACCGTTCGGTCATTACAGGGAAATCTCAGACCTCGGCCTTGATGTATTGACCTCGCTAACGCTCAGTCAATACATCAAAGCCTCGCCAGGTCTGAGATTTCCCTGTAATGACCTCACTCTCGGTTAATAATTAGTGGTATTTATTCGGCCTTTGGACGAATTCTATTGTTTTCAATTGCCAAGTAGTAGAATGAGTCGATATCTTTGCTAAACCGGTTTTCAAAAATCCAGGTATATTATGTTATGCTGATAAAATTCTAACGTGATTTCGTATTCCGTTGAATAAGAGTTCCTTGTCTTAAATTGAAATCAGTAATAATAAATTCAAGCTTCGCGTTGCGCAGCCCATGCTCAATGTCTTTTGTTTTCGAATGAGTTTTATTTTCGATAATTCGCACATCCGGTTAAAAGTTCGCCAAATTCACACCCGCCCTAAATAAATCCATCGAAAGAAAATAATTTTTAAAAACGATATTTCTAACTTTTCGCCAGACATGACAAATAAAGCATCATTAAAATGATGATGGAAGTCGAGAGAATTTTCGTTACACCTATCACTGACAGCAAATCTCTAGTTTGTTGGCACTGTTTTTTTTTCTGTATTTTTATTATTTTTTGCAGTTTTTGGAGAACGCTTTTCGTGGATCTGGGCATTGCTATCTATATTTAGTACTAGTAATAGCTCACACTAAATCTGCCCCCGCTTCTATTTTATACGTCAAGGGTATAAAATTCTTAGAAAAAGTCCACTGCGTTGAAGGAAACTATTATTTAACGTAGGAACTGAAATTTTATATTCTTTTGTAAACTACATCACTCATGCTGTTCAAGTAACTAGTAACTTAGGCATCTTATCATAAATATGATCCAAAGAATCAACTTAACTACACCGACACATTCTGTGTGATCTCAGTAAGTCATTCTATCACATCATTGATACTCTTTCCATAATACTCTCACGAAGTGGATTCTGAAAAAAAAATAGTCACAACCACTCTGTTGTTCTAGTTTGATACTGAAACAAATCATTTGCGGTCTTGATATACGAGGACTCTACGAGCAAACATATCTCGAAAGCAGAACAGAAGTCGAGATTTATTTTCCGAGATGTAAACAGAAGTATCGCAAATATACAACTTTTGGATGCAGGAGACCACGCAACAAATAATTAAACTGCTTGGCTTCTTACTGCCGGATCTCTTGATCAAGAAATGCTCGTACCAGACGTCACTCCAAGTGTTCTAAAACCAAGTACAGTATCGCGTTACAGTCGCTATATATGCAAATTAGAGTCAAGCTTTTTGTCCTCAATGAAAACGCCGCAAAACATTTACTTTTACATTTGGATCCCTGCCAGTCAACCCAGCCGTCACATGGGCTCTACGCCACGTGAGATTACTCAGTAAAAATAAGCGATCCAAATAAACGTGATCTTTATACGTGTGGTGTTTGGGTCGAGTCAGTCGACCCCGTTGCTGATTCATGTCCGGCAAATCAACTTGTGTACCAAACAGTTCAATCTGGTACTGCTGAATAACCTTTGAAATCAAGATATAAAGAAATCACTGTGATGACAGATACCAGCCCTAAAATATATTTTGGCAAGATCCTCTCCTCCTCTTGCAGCAAATAATATCTTCCTCGATCTCCTCCTCGTGTTCGTGGTTGCAAGAATTACCCATGTGGCATTACCTTGCGAACTGACTGAAAAATTAACCGGGACCACCGTGCGCGCCTAGTTTCATCAAATCGGGATTGAATCGCATACTACACCAGTATTTCACACATCCTTTATACGTATACGCGGGGGAGACTATAATGCCTCCTCGGGTTTTGGCCTCTAGGCCAAAACCCTGCGGGGGCAATAAATTTACCGTAGTCTATTGTGAATCCTTGAATTTGATTGGCTATATTACCGTCGACTATCTGCTGATAGTCAACAGTTACGCATCAGTGCACATCGTGCGTCACGTTTGAACTGATGTAGCATAATAAAACAGTTCTTTTCTACGCGTTACTTGACTTTTTTTTCTTTTTATGCAATGAGACTACGGTAAATTTATACTAAGACAATTAGACTACTCGCCCTCGTTTTCTACGAGCGATAGTCAACTCGGCTCCGCCTCGTTGACTATCTGCTCGTAGAAAACTCGGGCTCGTAGTCTAATTGTTAATTAGCTTCAGGGAAACTAAAACATTCTTGAATAACCGGCCAACTTATATTTAACAAATGATTCTGACAGTTACCTTTCATAAATGCAAAAACAAGGCTGAATCTACGAAAACTACAGCGTTTGTGTGAACCTGATCATGAGCCGAATTTATAACCTGGATCTAACTCCCAAGCTGTGAGAACCTTTGTCACTCGCTATACTAATCAGTATATATTATATTTCAGTATATCTTGTACTTCCTTGTACATTGCCGGCATAACATTTGTTCCCAACATAACTTCACATCGGTTTTCTCAGTGGAATATTCTGAAACAGTCCATAACCTACGGTACAGACCTCGAACTCGGTTAAAAAAAGGTATATGTAATCTACCAGAAAAGTTTTCATATCCATCTGTGACAATGAAAAAAATGTTGCTTTTTACTTCTCTTTCGTCATCTAACCGGCTCAAACAAAATCTCTTGTTTGCTTTCTCCTTTAGTGCGAAAGCTATTTGTTGAAATTTTTTGAAATTAGCCGAGAGCCGAATGTACTCGGCACAGTGAGTTGCTAAGCTGTAAATTATGCCTTCACTATTTTAATAAGAAGCAAAAGGCATGGAAAGTTCATCTTGTTTGCCTGTCATGTCTCGGCACAACAAAACCGAAATGCGACACACGATTAAAAGTACAAATAAATCCGAGATTATTTGGTTTGAGGAAAATGGAAAACCGAAAAGCTGCAAAATTTTACTTTCTGACCTCCAGAACAAATTCTAACTGAAAGATTGACGGATATCCGGTTCTTTTACTTTCTAACGTGCAGCAGAAAACAAACCTGAGGTAAAGGTTACTCCGTGCAAGAAATACAAGCTGTTCGTCAGGCTTTTATTTCAACATTGGCGTGGTGAGTTTTGTATGCCATTTTCGAGTTTAACTAAATCAGACAATTAATTATTCCTTGAGCTCTTGGAGATACATAAAGCTAGCTTTTTAAATCACAAGCGAAATGTTGCCATGAGGTTCCTGAATAAGCTCACGACAGCATATAGATAACGGTCTCTTGCTCTAGCGTATAACAAGCTTCAATTTACCGACTTGAGTCGTCTTTCCTTAAAGCCTATATTGATTTACACATTTCAGCTATTTGTGGTTTGAGCAAAAGAAATATCGAGTAAAGAGTAGAAAAAATTGACTTGCTCTCTTGTTATGAATCCGTCGCATTCTGCTATGGCAAACATTCTTGCTCGGAGGAGAGGGGGGAGAACCATTTAGAAAAGTCGAGAATGCTCTTCGTCTAGCTTGAGTCGCTTAGAAGCATAAATCAAGGATTCTCGTCTCATTCAGTGTGTTCATTACGGAACGCCATCATTTTTACCTGTAAAAAAAGTATTTTTAAGGGTCAAACGAAGATATGATAGCAAAAACGCTCTAATTTCCGTTTCTGTGCTGGATATCTGCTGGTCTCTCGAGTCCCGTCTACTACTGAGTCAAATAAAGCTCAAGCCACGCCCAGGTTAATCGCCTTTAGGGCTTAATTCAAATATACTGACGAGCACCCTCCATGTTTTTATGTGGGAGTTCCCCCGACCCCTAGTATTCTTGTACCGATTATATATGTACAGCCCATGAGTTCTAATATGCGCAGATGAGGAATATGTTACAAAGTAATTTGTTGCGATCGTCTTTAGTTATGTCACAAACTCATCAGGTGTAATGCTGCATAAAGCCTTGCTCTGTTTGTTTCCAGTCACAAGAATTACCGAAGAAAGCGTCATGAATTACGTAGAAGAAATTCTGCAAGCCATCCTTATTGGCTTAGCTGTCGCTAATTTTCTCCTCAGCATCGGTCGTGCTCTAAAAGCCATTGAGTTATGCAAGGAAAGCTTGATTTTGCTAAATCACAAAGCACTGAATATAGAAAAGCAATTGGGCCAACGCATTAACAAAGTGATCTATGGCACCATGTTTAAGGCATACTGCAGTGTTAGCGATCACACAAATGCATTAGCGTGCGGCAGGAAACTTCTCGCCATTCATCAGGAGTACAGTGACACAGTCCAACAAGGTACGCTTAGCATAGCATTGGCACAGATATGTGAGGGACAAAGAATGTATGCTGAAGCAAAAGAACTTTATGAGAGAGCAATCACTGTAATGCGAACAACTGGTAACAGAAGACAAGAGGCAATCACTTATGGACGTTTAGGAAATTTGTTGAAATATGCCGGCGAATATGTCAAGGCTAAAGAATATCACGAGAAAGCACTTGCAATCAACATAGAAGTGGGCGACAGAGAGGGAGAAGCGACATGCTATGGAAACCTAGGAACAGTGTTGCAGTATCTCGGTGAATATGTCAAGGCTAAAGACTATCTCGAGAAAGCAATTGCGATCTTTATAGAAACTGGCGACAGACGAGGAGAAGCGGCAAGTTATGGAAATCTGGGAACAGTCTTAAGTTATCTCGGTGAATACATCAAGGCTAAAGAATATCTCGAGAAAGCACTTGCGATTAACATAGAAATTGACCACAGAGAGGGAGAAGCAAAAACGTATGGAAACCTGGGAACAGTGTTTCAGTCTCTCGGTGAATATGTCAAGGCTAAAGACTATCTCGAGAAAGCAATTGCGATCTTTATAGAAACTGGCGACAGACGAGGAGAAGCGGCAAGTTATGGAAATCTGGGAACAGTCTTAAGTTATCTCGGTGAATACATCAAGGCTAAAGAATATCTCGAGAAAGCACTTGCGATTAACATAGAAATTGACCACAGAGAGGGAGAAGCAAAAACGTATGGAAACCTGGGAACAGTGTTTCAGTCTCTCGGTGAATATGTCAAGGCTAACGAATATCTCGAGAAAGCACTTGCGATCAACATAGAAATTGGCCACAGAGAGGGAGAAGCGAAAACGTATGGAAACCTAGGAACAGTGTTTCAGTCTCTCGCTGAATATATCAAGGCTAAAGAATATATCGAGAAAGCACTTGCGATCAGCATAGAAATTGGTCACAGAGAGGGAGAAGCGACATGGTATGGAAATCTGGGAACAGTCTTAATTTATCTCGGTGAATACATCAAGGCTAAAGAATATCTCGAGAAAGCACTTGCGATTAACATAGAAATTGACCACAGAGAGGGAGAAGCAAAAACGTATGGAAACCTGGGAACAGTGTTTCAGTCTCTCGGTGAATATGTCAAGGCTAACGAATATCTCGAAAAAGCACTTGCGATCAACATAGAAATTGGCAACAGAGCGGGAGAAATGGCATCTTACAGAAGTCTAGGAGATATCTTTAGTGTACTTGATGAAAATGACAAGGCTAGAGAGTATTATAGGAAAGCATCTGCGATCAGAATCGGAATGGAAGATTGTGGTAGAAAACACGAAGCAGACGATTACATCAGCTTAGGAACTATTTGTCATTCTCTTTGTAAATATGGTGATGCAATAAGAAATTATGACAAAGCACTTGCGATTAACAAGAAAATTGGTCAGAGAAGAAGAGAAGCAGAATGTCACGTAAGGCTAGGAACTGTGTTTCAATGCATTAATAATATGGTGAAAGCGAAAGAATATAGTGAAAAAGCACTTGCGATCGCAACTGAAATTGGTGACAGAAAATTAGAAGGAATATGTTATCAATTCCTTGGAGGAGTGTATGTGTCTTTCCGTGAATGCGTCATAGCTGAAGAGTACCTCAAGAAGGCACTTTCAATAAGTAAAGGTATTAGTGACGGTGAAACTGAATTTCAGTGCTATTTGAACCTTGCGTTAACAAAGCTATCGGAACAAAAGATCGAGGAAGCCTTCTCCTATCTGGGTCAAAGCACTGTAAAATTCGAAGAACTGCGAGGACTTCTTAAGGACAACGATCTATTTAAAATATCCTTTGCAGACAAGAACGTTCTTCCATACAAGCTGCTCAGTAGCTTGTTTTGTGACGTTGGAAATCCACGCGAAGCTCTTTATGCTGCTGAACTGGGACGGGCTAGAGCCTTAACAGACTTGCTGGCAACTCAGTACTCTGCTGAACCAATCATATCAGCTGACCGGCAATCATGGGCTGGCATTGAAAATGTCATAAAGAAAGAAGGTAACTGTGTTTGTCTATACATTTCGTATTCTGAGCAGAGAGTGTTTCTGTGGATTCTGAAGAAAAGCGGTGCCGTTTCTCTCCGAACAGTTAAAGTGGATAAAAAGACTCTTCACACCACATTGGAAAGAGTCGCTAGAAATTTGGACGAATTTTTTGCTATCGTGGCGAATAGCAACACACGCTTTGGTTCCGAGCTAAGTCTAACTTTGTTGTACGAAATGCTCATTAATCCTGTTTCCGACTTACTTAAGGAGCCTGAAATCATCATTGTTCCTGATCGCAGCTTGTACCGTGTTCCATTCCCAGCTTTACTGGACAAAAAAGGCAGGTATTTAACAGAGACTTTCAGAATCCGCGTGGTTCCTTCTTTGACGGCTCTCAAGCTCATTCAGGACAGTCCTACAGACTATCACAGTCAGACAGGAGCTCTGCTAGTGGGTGATCCTGATGTTGGTGAGGTGATTTACAGGGGACGTCTCAGTAAAAGGTTTGTTCCACTGCCTGGTGCAAGAAAGGAAGCAGAGATGATTGGACGACTGCTGGGTGTTCGGCCTTTGTTAGGACAGTACGCGACAAAGCAGGCGGTACTTGAGAGGATAAAGTCAGTGAGTCTGATACATATTGCCGCACATGGTAATTCTGAGAGAGGAGAAATTGCTCTTGCACCTCCAGGCTCTACTGCTGGGATTCCTCAAGAAGACGACTATCTGTTGAAAATGTCTGACATTTCACAAGTCCAAGTTCGAGCTAAACTGGTGGTACTAAGCTGTGATCATAGCGGCCGTGGTCAAATTAGAGCTGAAGGAGTTGTTGGAATAGCTCGTGCGTTCTTAGGATCCGGAGCACGCTCAGTGTTGGTGGCACTGGGGGATCTAGAAGACAGAGCAACAGAGCTGCTGATGAGTCGTTTCTACGAGAACCTTGTTCGTGGAAAAAGTGCCAGTGAATCTCTTCACGAAGCCATAAAATGGATGAGGGACAATGGCTTTACCGAGGTTTCCGAGTGGGCAGTGTTTATGCTAATTGGAGATAACGTGACATTTGCCTTTGGAAAATAAAGGTAAGTATTCAGTAGCGAAGCAAAATCGTTTTCTGATTTTGGTTAGTTGGTCACATGGGCAAGTTAAATTTACTACGGTCAGAACGGTTTTCCACTTTATTGCAAGAAAGAAGCTCAAACTCACGATCGAACTTATGTTGTGCCGCATCATTAAAACACCGAACAAATATAATGTACCAGTCAAATCGAAGCTTGAGCATCCCCCCCGGGCAACCCCCTGGGCATTTGAATTTTTGGAAAATTTTTGTTCAAACCCCCCCCCCCTCGCCGGGCCAAAAAGCTGTTCAAATGCCCCACCCCCGGGAAAATTACCAGATTACTGTTTTAACTTTTCAGTAGCTTCTATTATGCTTCGAAAGCTGTGCATGTTAACATGGATTATCAGACAACACATATTTATATATTATAGATATAAATCGTTCTTAAACACCTTCAAATACGAGCTACAGCTTGTGTAGGCCTTTGGTTTTCAACCAATCCGTCACGAATACGCAATCTTTTCCTTTGAATTCATCAAAGTTTGTCTCCGCCGTCTCCGCCACTATTTATAGACCCACGTGGAATCAGCGCGACCCGTAACATGAAATCGAGACTAGCGATCAAATTCCCCACCCCCTATGAGTGGTGATCAAATGCCCTCCCTCTCGGGCAGGAAGAGGCGTCAAATGCGCGGGGTATGCCCGGAAAAGGGGGGGGATGTTCAAGCTTCGATTTGACTGGTACTGATAACGGTAGATTTTGATTTCCTTTTATCTGGATTCAATTTTCAGACCAGGGCAATGGTCTCAATCTTCAGATCAGATCGCTCGCAGAAAGGAAATAGAAATTTTGTTACACGACCTTAGACATTTTTTAAAATAATTTCCTTTAATTCTGGTTTCGTAGGCAAGCATTGACCTGATGAATGGAGGGCTCCTTACACACAGAAGTCAAGCAACGAGCTAGCAACCTTCTAGAGGAATACAGTAACTGTAAATAGGATATCAAAGACATTGATTTTCTTTAATGTGCAATGTTTGTTCAAGGTTACTGAATTGTTTATCTTTCGCCAGCAGCAGGAAAACGTTCTTTGAAGCAGCTCCATATTTTTTCAAGGGTAGTCTTAATATACGTAAGAAAACGTTGGTTATGCGAATTTCTTAGTTTAAATTAATGAGTGGTAACTCAACCCGGGGGACGGCAAAGCCAGAAAGAGTAAAGCTCACTGTCTCATTTAAAATGTAGTGCGATTGTAACTAGCAGATTTTTCACACTCGTCGTGTTCTGGGTAGCAATTTTTACATGCTCGTTTGAAGTTTTTTTCACGTTTACACAAGAAGAAACAAAACAAGCTGTCAGAGGGTATCGATCGGGTATAGTTGAACTTCATAGACAAAAGTCTTGGACGGTGCTTTCTTGCTAAGTTAAAATTAATGGGTTCTAATTCGACCGGGGGGGAAACCAAGTAAGGAAGTGTAAAGCTCACTATCTCATTTAGTGTTGTAAATAGCAGATTTTTAAACACTTGTTGCTTACAGGGCAGCAATACTTTTATATACCGTTTGAAGTTTTTTACGTTTACAAAAGACGAAGCTAAAAAGCTTACTATCAGAGTGTATCGATCGGGTATAGTTAAAACTTCACAGACAAAAGCCTTGAACGGTACTTTCCGTTACCAAAATTAATGGGTTTTAACTCGACCCGGGGAGGCGGGGGGAAGACTAGACTTGCCACAAGTCGACCTCATAAATTTCAGAGTGGAATATGTAAGCCCGCTAAGCGTCCGGCGGGTACTAAATAAACAAGACGAAGGACTTTTCAGAAAGTCTAGGGGAAGACGGGAAGACTCAGTAAGTCAGGAGGAGTAATTTACGGTCGTAAAAAGTGGATTTTGTTAGAACTTGGGGCGTTTACAACAACAAGATTATTATCTACTGGCCGAGGTATATTTGCACAGGAGGAAACAAAAGAAACTAACTGTCAGAGTATATCGATCGAGAAAAGTTAACAATTCGTGGATAAAAGCCTTCGACGATACTTTCTTTCGTAATTAAAATAATTATTAAGCTTATTTGTTTTTATGTTTGTTATAAAAATGGTGTTTAGGAGGGGTCAATTTAAGTTGGGTCACGTCCACATTGGACTCCTATTCGTTATTCGGTATTCGCGACTATTCGCTATTCGGGTTTTCCAGACACCCATTCAAGACTATGAGGGAGAATATAGCTAGGGAGAGAGAAGAAATACCGTTGAATTTCCCCAATAATTCGCAGGTACCTCTTTACTTCAGGATCCAGGCCCCTGAAGGAAGTTTCAGAACGGTGTATAGTGACTTGAACAGCTACAAAAGTGCGCACGGGGAAGGGGGTGGAGGAATCGATGAATTTCGATGTCTAAGAGAAACTGGAGATGTTTATTAAAATTAATCGAACCGCAACAATTAACATGAAATTGCTAAATCGAAAGGTTGTTTCTAAGCCTAGCATCGATTTCTGCTTTGAAAAGCTTTTCATTGTTAAATAACACTAAGTGACGTTAAAAATGTCTAGAGCTCTCCATGCTTGATTCCCTGAAACTCGTCATGTGAGATGTAGCCATCCTTATTTTTGTCTTCCTCGTGGAAGATTTCTTGCATCAAATTGTCATGGCTTTCGTCTCCTTCGCCATGCGACATTCCCTCTCGCCTCAAATATCCAGCGACCTGAAAATAATAAATCAAAAAGAAACTAAAGCCATATGTTTTCAAGGAGCTCAATGTTGGCCAGTTTTCATCCAAAACATTTTATATCTATATAAACACGAATCTAAAGGAAGATTTGCGTCAGTTATATAACACAACGTCTTTTTGGCTTGATATTTCCAGCATCACAAACCAATACTGTTATCGACTTTTCCCAGCCTGATTATTTCACCGACCTAGGCATTTACAAATAGCACATGCCATTTGCGCAAATTGTACCCTGGGCTATAATTTTAGATAGAAGAAGAAAATCTGACTTTGACCTATATCTGTTGTGAGTTGTGAAATGTTATTTTCAATTTTCAATTTGTTATCAACAGCTGGAATGTTTAATTATGGGGATCTTTTCAGCTCGGGTGGATTGTAGCCCTATTTTAGACCATTTGATGATACTCTGGGGAATTCTTGCTTTCAGACTTTCAAATTGTCGCGTCAGTATATGAATAAATCATTTTGAAATGGATGAAAGAACAATTCTCTAGAGAATATCACGTGGTCTGAAATAGGCCATTTCCTAGTACTCTTGAGGTTCTGTTTCAAAGCGAGTCCAAGTGCGAAACCATTTTTATGAAAATGGCTTTGATTTGCGTGAAAATAAGACTGCATTCAGAAGTCATTTTCATATGAAAGGTTTCGCACTTAGACTCCGAGATGGTCTATTGGAAAACAACCGCCCAAGAGGTCTAGTAGGGGTCTGGGAGCTAGAGCGCACAACCGGGGAAATCC
>JAHPZR010040195.1:0-17906 GCA_019787425.1 Platygyra sinensis | reverse complement strand
GGAGTGTATTAAACTATGAAACAAGTATTTAGAATGAAAACAACAATTACGAATCTCAACTGGAGAAGGAACTACACTGACAAGGAGTGGCCAAGTCGTTGAATTTGGGATAAAATAAAGTCTAGCTTGTAGCAGGATCGAGCGATGAAACCCGAGACCTTCAGAAAACACAAAGAGGAATCTACTATCGCGCGGACAATATGCTGCCCCCAAGGAATGAATATCACTGATAACAATTTCCTAACGGAGAGGGGAAAAAGTTACACAATACCTCTACCGCTCCATTAACAACACTGTTCTGGGCTAACTTGCTGTGTCGCTTGCGTTCCTTAGAAAGAAATGGAAGAAGGAAAAGATCAGTCTGATTAGAAATTGTTGCGCACGTCAGTTGCAGTGTAAGAAACAATGTACTAAAACACGACAGCAATCTTTTGTCTTATTTTAACATGTGCCAAACGTATGATCTTCCCACGTTATCCAAAAGCAATAACATTCGGGTAGAGGGGGTAAGTTCAGCCCTTCGTCGGAGCGAATCCATTCACTTCGACGAGGGGCCAACGCTCGAAACGTCAGCTTTCGTATCTATTTACGGTGGCCAATTCACTAAATCAACCCAGTTGATAAACGGAAAATTTGAGGAGATTCCGCACTTAAAATGCCTACCTAGAAATGACGCATAGAAGGTCGATTTTATTCACAGCTTGCGCTAAAGATTGAGTGTTCCCTTTTTTTGTTTTTTTGTTTGTTTTTTTTTTTGGAAAAAAAAATTAACCACCGATTTCTGCAGCACGAAATGACCAGACGGGGGTATTGCTATTTTTCATAAATGAACAGGAATGCTAGCCTACTGTTAATAGGAAACTTGGGTTGTACATCTTACCATTTCATGATTCATTGCAACGGTGGAGAAGAGCGAAGCGCTGTCTGTAAAGTCCGGGTGGTTTGTATTGATGTAAGACAGTTCAATGGCGACTAAGTTTTCAACCTGCAATAAAGAACGTTACAAAGTGAGACCAAAGCTATACATACGCGCGTGACTGCCTGCCGCGTGCGCACGTGCGTGCGTGCGTGCGTGCATATTTAAATGGTAAAAAAGTACAAGTACTTTGGTTATAGTGCATGCGCTTAGCTACACCTACTGGTATATCATTTAATCTAAACAAAACAAATACATCAACTAAACATAATAGGTTTAAAATTCCCATGCAACTTGCAGAAACTAGACCAGTTGGCTATTTACAAGAATGGCCGCGGAGTTGAACTAAGGTTTACCCAGAAACGACTCAATGTTAGTCGTCAGAGCGGGACTTGAAATCGCGACCTCCGCATTTAGTTCCGACGCCTTAACCGCTCGGCGATGATGGCTCCGGCGTCGCTACTTTACGCGTTTGTTTGTTAGATTATTTTCTTCTCCACACCGACTTAAACATTCTTACCTCCATTTCACTTCACAAACCAGACTTTTGATATTTCGCCCCAAGCAATGTAACGAAACGAATTTAAGAATTCAAGAAGTTACTTTCATGCGCAATTACCATTTCATTCGTGGAGGGCAGCCGTCGAAGAAGAAGGTTGGTGACAACCTCCACGACCCTATCATGAAGATGAGGAAATCTCTTTACCTCCATCACCTGATGAGTATAGCGAAAATACAGTTAACTTGTGTTACGACCATCCTGAGGACAGAAAGGTGGCTGGTCTCATCTGATAAAATGAGCATGTTCAGTACACGGTGGCGAGAAGATATGAATTTTATGTTCGAGTGGTAAGAACCGTATCTCACGAACAAGCGCAGCGAACGTCTGAAATATTGTATTTGCCACGAGAACATAACATTTATATCTTTCAGCCAACGTGTAATGTTGTTTCTTCATTGTGTTATATAGAGACCACATACCTGTCACTGCCGATTTTATTGCCGTTTTGTCACAAGTTTCGAGAAATTGCTTAAAAAACAAGAGTTCTTTTGGTGTTCTCGTTCTTAAGTCTCACAATTCATTCACTTCTTCGTCACTTCTCCACACGAAGGAAAAAGCTTAAGGCGACGTTAATGTTAAAAATAATTAAAGGGCTTTCCCCAGCATACCTGCAGGATTTATTTAGCATCCGTAGTACACCGTACGACTTAAGAGGTTCTGAGATTAAGCTAAACCTGCCCAAGCCACGCACGAACTATTGCAAGGGTGCCTTGGGCTACAGCGGGGCGTTACTATGGAATAGCCTACCTGTAAACTTAAGAAAATCAGACTCTCCTGGGTATTTTACAAGGGAACTTGACAAATTTTACAGCAATTGTCAGTTGGGCTCCCACACGGCAATCTTGTAAAACAGTGTTGTTTTACTTAATTTTTTAACTGAAGATTTTACCGTCAGGTGTATTTAACAAATAAAGAAGCCTAATCCGTGTACTACACTGTGATAAAACACGACAGTCATTTGAGAACACGAGGGAAATGTAGAAAGCACGAGCCGCAGGCGAGTGTTTTCTACATTTCTCGAGTGTTCTCAAATGACTGGAGTGTTTTATCACAGCCTAATACACGGCTCAGGCTTCTTCATTTGCTTTATGATATAGATTTTACGCGCGCAAAACAATAAAACACGCTTTTTCTATGTTTTATACTCTGATAAAACATAGGTTTTTGACCAATCAGAGCGCGCGCAGGGTCCAATCTATGTTATAAAAATAAATAAAGTATGTATATATGTATGTAAGTATGTACTTAGTAAAACAAATTTGCGAGTTTAAGGACCTCGACTCCTCGGTCCATAAACAGGCAAAAAAATGAACTTTACCAATATCCAGCTATATTGACCTCACACTTGGTCAATAACCCATACAAATAGTACTTATTCTTACGCGAGGCTACTCAAGAATGCACAAGCAGAGTGAAAGGGTAAGTTATAGCCACAGAAAGTGCACAAAGGCGACAATGATAGAGGGAATTAACCCTATAACTACCAAGAGGCCTAAACAAGGTCGAAACAGCTGTCCGTGGCTGCTAATATTCCGAGTTCAATTTTTTTTGGTAGTTATAAGGTTAATTCCCTCTACCATTGTCACCAGTTTGTGCGCTTTCTGTGGCTATAACTTACCCTTTCACTTTTAAAAAATAAGGTCTAGTAACGATTTCATGATTTTCAGTCGTGCACCATGTATATTCTACATTTGCTGATGGATCGTCACGTGTTTATGTCACCTGAGTAAATGCGTGCTGCACAATCCTCTGCATCTCTTCATGGACGAGCTCCACACACCGGAGACTGGGTTCTTCCAGTCGACGAATCTGTCTCTTGACCAAAAGCTCAAATGAAATCTCTGGTACAAATAACGCTGGACGGGGGCCCTGGAACAGCAGGAACATACAACATTTTCATTCAACAACGCAAAATAACATGGACGTATCTTCAATATATTTTTCTCAAAATCATTTATAATTCATCAAGTGTAAACAAGGAAAACTAAGACCATGATGTTTGGATAAATGATCTTAATTAGCGTAGATTCTTAAGATTTTATTTCTTCGTTTTCTCCTTAGATTTAGTTTCGATTGAGAAGATATATTCAACACTCAGACATCAGTGTTTAGCGTTATTTTCAAACACCTCGACATTCTTCAAACCATAGTTAATTAAGGGCAATGGTTATGAAGCCCGGCAAACATCAAAGAAGCAAACAAAGATGCCAAGATTTATGTTGGAAGGTCCACGACCGTGCACAATGTTTAGTTTTGCGCTCATACACTATGCATGAATAACGTAACCAACACGTTTCTATTGGTTAGTTCCTCAGTACGGAATAAATAATTATGCAGGGTCAAGGCCAAAAAAGATAACAAAAACCTAAAACAAAGAACTTTGTCGGGTTTCATAACCATTCCCCTCTATTAACTATGGTCAAACATACTCCGCTGCGCGTCAAATTTTCAACTCTATTCTCAGTATTTTGAAAAGTGGTCAAGCAAGGCCTTTTGCGTTTTATATATTACTAAAAACATATTCTGGATTATTTCAAATGTTTACCGTTGCATTTCTGATAGCTGTTAGTATATCCCTAGTTGCCAAGCCTTCCATAGCGTCCATCATCTCCAGCGTTCTACCAAAGATATCGTGAAAAATGTAGCATATTCTAGCTCCACCACACCTTGAAAAAAAAAAACAAAACAAACACACAAGTTAAAAATCACGTGCCTCGAGTCGAGGCATGTTAGGGGAATTATGATCACACAGAGGTGACGCAGTTGTGACAGCGCTCGCCTCGACTTTGTTGCTGGTTCTCGTCCTTGCCCCGGGGTTTTGTCTCCTGGGACCCGTTTCTCGAAGCTACCGGTAATTACCGGGCCTGCTAAGCTGTTTTGTTTTCCATTCTAGTGGGAGTTTCAAAAGGTTTGAAAATTGTACAGTAAAGTTATCAGATAAAGAAACACAATGGACTTCATCAGAAGTCAGAACACGCCCTATTTTTCTTGATTACGGGCCCGGTAAGTTAGCGGGTCTTTCGAGAAACGGGACCCTGCAGGAACTCAAGTCTTTTCTCCTTCCACAAAATACCAACATTTGTAATTCCAATTCGATTGGGAATTCTACGGCCACAGATTTGTTAGTGCAAAAAGTCTAAGTTAAACTAATTTATTTCTTTGTTGCCTCTAGTTTGCAAGCGAAAGAATCTCCCAAAAGAGCCTAACGTAAGCCGCATAATATATCTTATTTATCAAAAGCGAAGGACGTGCCATAGGAATATCGGCAGTGCATCGAAGTCTGTACGAAATATACAAGGGCCGATATTCTTCCAGTAAACATCTGAAAAAGCTTGCTATAAGAGATAATTTCAGAACTGAAAATATTTTTAAAACTGAACTGAAAAATATCGCAAACTTCAAAGTGCAATTCTGATTCGGGAGCTGACTAAGCATATAGTCACATTTAATTCAACTCAGCGGATGGGAAAAAGAGTTAGAAGAAAAAGGAAAGCTTTTTTTTTATGTGAAAGCCGTTCTTTAGGAAACGCAAGGCATAAAACTACCCAAAACGGTTCATGAGGGTGATTATGCGGGATTATTCGGGACAGCACCCGGTCCAATACTGAGAGAATTATTGGACCAGCAATGGAGAAATTTGATTGATCGACTTTAGTTGTTGGCCCTCCTGTAATAAATGAGCTTGTTACTCACAGTTCTGTTGTTTCAATGTCCCGTGCTGTTCCCTCAATGATGGCACAGTAGGCAGACGCAAATCTTGTAATAAGCTGAAGTAACATTGGACCCTGTGTATACACAAACATATGGATCAGTTTGTCTCATTCTACAGGATAAGAGCAATATGACATTTCATCAGTATTGCCGAAGGGTGCAACAACAATTTGAAGCATTTAGAAGTGAATCATTACTGTAGTTATTTCTCTTATCTCCAGATAGTCTAATACCAAAGCTCTCTGGTTAAGCTTTGCTTTAAAAATCGAAATGATATATTCCAGACTGCGACTACTTTCACTTTTCCTCGAAAGACGGAAACGAACGAGCGGTGGCGAGCGGCCAAACCTCAAGCAGCGAGTAGCGCAGGCGCAACCAGCTTCGCCACTCGCCTCTCGACGCCTCTGTTTGATTGCCTTCCTCCCTGTGAATTTTCGAGCAAAAGAGAAACTCCTCGCAACTTCTAAAATGTTTACATCTAACTTGCCACAAATCAAATTATATACTGACACAGCGCCATCAAGTCTTGTCTGCAGTTGTTATTGAGCCAGAGCAACGGTAGTCATCATTCTACATTACACCGAATTCGCATGCATGGATTCGATTCCCCCAGAGGTCGAAAAGCTATTTCCAACTGGGTTCCACACTTTTTCTTCCTCAGGATTTCCAGCCAACTTAGAAATAATTTTCCTGTTCATCAGTACTAGTAGTACATGCTAAATTACAATCAAACGCAGAGTTAAGACATCACGGCACGCCGCAGATTTGGGAAGGCTACACAGTGACTATACACAACCAATCAAAACGTGCGTGTTATAATTATAGTTTCAACACCGTAACAAATAGTACCTTGTCTTCCACTGGTTCTCCGTAACTTTGAAGTAAATGCTGGTACTGTGACGTCATAGTATTAACACGTGATTTCAGCTCCGGCAGGCAATTCCTAATATGATGCATTAAAAGCTGTAAGAAAGAAAGGAAATTCATAAGTCAATAAATAGAAAATAATGACAAGTTTGAATGTAAATTGAGAAGCCTAGTCTTGGCATGAAAAGCCCGTGATCAGGTGTTCTTTAGTTGAAAACAAATGCCTTGTTTAAGCACCCAGAAGGCCTGACTTTATTCTTCTTTATAGCATCTTGTCCTGACAAAAAACTGTAGGATCGAAGACGCTTGGGAATGGAGAGAGGCTTCTTTTTACAAGTTATGGATAAATTGCAAAGTACCTTACTTGATGAAGGATGATACTAAGTCTGCAAATGTTGGGTTGTAATTATTGAAGTGTTATAACAGTTGGTGTAATGGAGCAGTTTTCAACTGAGTGTGATATAACTAAAACCAACGTCATCGCTTTAGCCAATCACAAAGGACACTACTGTGAGCCAATCAAAACTCAAAGCAATGACATGTACCGGTGGCCCGGTAGAACCTGATGCAAAGCGCGGGAAAACGTGTGCAAGCAAGTTACTGATTGGATGAAAAATTGGCGCGAGTTTTTTTGTAAAGGAACTTAGTCTCAGTCAAGGTACATTTTAGTTATTTTGGCCACTAGCAAAATTGCCTCTAAATTGAAGGAAACCTGAAAATACTAGTTTACTAAGTTAGAAAAACACCTAAGAGATTCTAATGAACCATAAAGGACCAATGATGGTTAAGAATAGAGACGATTGACACGGATTACAAACGGTGAACTTCGGGCTAAACTCCTTCAAGGCGGGCAATCCGTGACGTTGCTCCTTTAAGTCAGTCCTGTAGCGTACGCCTGCAGCAAGTGCAAAACTAATTACTTCTCAACACTCAATCGAAAGCCGCTGTCAGAACATAACAATGTTTTGGCCCTTCCTTTTACTTTTCTCTGAGAAGCTTCATAATGGAGCTAAGTGAAGTTGTTATTCTCAACTGTTATAAAGTTTTCCCCAAGTACCTGCACTAGCTATCAGTACACAAGTGGTAAATTTTTCGTATCTCTTTTTTTTTTCATCATTCAGTCCGAGTTTTTTTGTATACCTTATTTAGAGTCCGCGCTAGGAATGGAGTGCCATTTCGAGATGCTAAGGCCGGGTAATTCTTTTGAAAGAAGAGTGCTTCATCTCTCAGGGCAGCTTGAATAGTCTGCAGAAAAAATAAAAAACAACACAATACAACAGTAATCAACAACTCATACTTGTGCGCGCAAGCACAAATGAAAAGATAAGGAACAATGTTCCAGTGTCCCGATGGCGCTACAGTCAAAAAGTAACATCGCAACATCTACTCAGCACAAACAGTTACAGTGGACAGGAACTACACCTTAGTCACTTCGTTATTACCGCCACTTTTGTCCCAGCGAAATGGTATCCTTCGCAGCCGTTATTAGGGTCGTCACGCAACGCTTCTCCCCACCAAGAAGATGAAGAGGGGAGAAGCGTTGCGTGACGACCCTAATAGCAGCTACGAAGGAGACTAAACGCCCATACGTGTTAGATTTTCTTTCACGAAAACCCGGCTAGTTATTGTGGCCGCCCCTTCACACGACCAAAGGCCCCATTCTGTAATTCCGACCTGCATAATCGAGTTTTTATTTTACCCTGTGCAACGCGGCCACCCGAACCAGTTAACTCATGTTGATATTACAGAGTTGTCTATTGAAGTTTCATTTTTTTAAACTGATATTTGCAATCGGATGCCCATTAGAGAAGAGTTGTTTAAAGTAAAACAACTGCGACATATGTATATCTGTCAAGACGTCACTTTAAGTGACGTGTTTTAAAACTAGCACGCCAGTCTTGAACTTAAAACCAACTACGTTAATATGGGGATTTTTATTTCACGCGCTTCCATTGAACTTACAACTGATAACCCATCATGTACAATGTGTAAACTCGTAATCAGACTGCACTTGACTTGAAAAAAGTAAATTGTGCAATTTTAATAATAGATACCTTTTTATTATTTATATCTAATTGACTTCGGTTCATGGTCCCTTGGGAAACAGTTAGTTTTGCTTTTCCTTGAATCTCGGAAAAAAACTTTGTATTTCATACAGCGTACCTCTTTGACTCTGCTGTATATTTGTTGTTCAACTTTAGGAAACAGAACACTGGCAGTTTGTACAAAGCTTGACCTTATGGACCATGGCACAGATGCTCTGGACATTTTATATGGACGAGGTAAAAGATACGGTCCTCAACAGTTCATGAAAATTTGGCCATATGAAGGGTGTGTTTGTAATAACAGGGTGGCCGTATTAACAGTTTAATGACTGGTCTAAATTGAGTGAAGTCTGATAAGACGTATCACTTTTTATCACAATTGCTACTGAGTTTGCAATCTGATTGGCTAATAGGCCCTCCAGTCTCATGGTACAAAATCACGCATGCTGGGATGCCAGTTACAAAGTGGGATGCCTAAAATAAAGACCAGTCAAGGTGGACTGGTACGAGTTCCTTTGTTCTGGAAGTCCCACAGTGCAACTTGCGTTCCAGCATGTGTGGTTTTGTACCCTGTGACCGGATCTTGCAAAGGGCCTGTTTGCCGTTGTCGACAAGAGTCCAGACAACACTGCTCGCGTCATGGTGTCACACAATGCCTTTTTCAGCTCACGCTCTAAGAAAACATTTTCTTTATTAGTTGATATTGTGGTAATTACACTGTAACAAATGGACGTCAGTTTTTCAGGCGTCTGTACTGTTATTGATCGTGAATTTCGTCATAACATTGTCAAAGTAGCTGTGGATCCATGAGGCGATAGCCGAGTGGATCGGCAGACAGTTGCTAATCCCGTAATTTACAGACTCGTACCTAGCCCTTCACGGTTTAAAATAAGGCAATAACGAGGCGTCCAAAGTTGGGGTTTGACTGTAGCTGGTTTTAGATGTTTTGGTACATGTAGATGTAAATCAACGTCCAAAAGACATTTTTAAGATTTATTTTTACATAATATTATTTATTATTTTATTTATTACAATTTCAGCAAGGGAATACATGGGTGGAATGAAAATAGAGTAAAAATGCCAGGGAGGGTCTATAAAAGGGTCTGAGACCCCATACAAGATAGACCACCCTATTTACTATTGTATTGTATTAATTCTGACTATTAATTTCTACAATCCAAATAGTAATAAATGTCTTTCTTTCCTAGTTATTCCAGTTAAACTTGGAATTATTGGCGTGATGAACCGAAGTCAATTAGATATAAATAATAAAAAGGTATCTATTATTAAAATTGCACAATTTACTTTTTTCAAGTCAAGTGCAGTCTGATTACGAGTTTACACATTGTACATGATGGGTTATCAGTTGTAAGTTCAATGGAAGCGCGTGAAATAAAAATCCCCATATTAACGTAGTTGGTTTTAAGTTCAAGACTGGCGTGCTAGTTTTAAAACACGTCACTTAAAGTGACGTCTTGACAGATATACATATGTCGCAGTTGTTTTACTTTAAACAACTCTTCTCTAATGGGCATCCGATTGCAAATATCAGTTTAAAAAAATGAAACTTCAATAGACAACTCTGTAATATCAACATGAGTTAACTGGTTCGGGTGGCCGCGTTGCACAGGGTAAAATAAAAACTCGATTATGCAGGTCGGAATTACAGAATGGGGCCTTTGGTCGTGTGAAGGGGCGGCCACAATAACTAGCCGGGTTTTCGTGAAAGAAAATCTAACACGTATGGGCGTTTAGTCTCCTTCGTAGCTGCTATTAGGGTCGTCACGCAACGCTTCTCCCCTCTTCATCTTCTTGGTGGGGAGAAGCGTTGCGTGACGACCCTAATAACGGCTGCGAAGGATACCATTTCGCTGGGACAAAAGTGGCGGTAATAACGAAGTGACTAAGGTGTAGTTCCTGTCCACTGTAACTGTTTGTGCTGAGTAGATGTTGCGATGTTACTTTTTGACTGTAGCGCCATCGGGACACTGGAACATTGTTCCTTATCTTTTCATTTGTGCTTGCGCGCACAAGTATGAGTTGTTGATTACTGTTGTATTGTGTTGTTTTTTATTTTTTCTGCAGACTATTCAAGCTGCCCTGAGAGATGAAGCACTCTTCTTTCAAAAGAATTACCCGGCCTTAGCATCTCGAAATGGCACTCCATTCCTAGCGCGGACTCTAAATAAGGTATACAAAAAAACTCGGACTGAATGATGAAAAAAAAAAGAGATACGAAAAATTTACCACTTGTGTACTGATAGCTAGTGCAGGTACTTGGGGAAAACTTTATAACAGTTGAGAATAACAACTTCACTTAGCTCCATTATGAAGCTTCTCAGAGAAAAGTAAAAGGAAGGGCCAAAACATTGTTATGTTCTGACAGCGGCTTTCGATTGAGTGTTGAGAAGTAATTAGTTTTGCACTTGCTGCAGGCGTACGCTACAGGACTGACTTAAAGGAGCAACGTCACGGATTGCCCGCCTTGAAGGAGTTTAGCCCGAAGTTCACCGTTTGTAATCCGTGTCAATCGTCTCTATTCTTAACCATCATTGGTCCTTTATGGTTCATTAGAATCTCTTAGGTGTTTTTCTAACTTAGTAAACTAGTATTTTCAGGTTTCCTTCAATTTAGAGGCAATTTTGCTAGTGGCCAAAATAACTAAAATGTACCTTGACTGAGACTAAGTTCCTTTACAAAAAAACTCGCGCCAATTTTTCATCCAATCAGTAACTTGCTTGCACACGTTTTCCCGCGCTTTGCATCAGGTTCTACCGGGCCACCGGTACATGTCATTGCTTTGAGTTTTGATTGGCTCACAGTAGTGTCCTTTGTGATTGGCTAAAGCGATGACGTTGGTTTTAGTTATATCACACTCAGTTGAAAACTGCTCCATTACACCAACTGTTATAACACTTCAATAATTACAACCCAACATTTGCAGACTTAGTATCATCCTTCATCAAGTAAGGTACTTTGCAATTTATCCATAACTTGTAAAAAGAAGCCTCTCTCCATTCCCAAGCGTCTTCGATCCTACAGTTTTTTGTCAGGACAAGATGCTATAAAGAAGAATAAAGTCAGGCCTTCTGGGTGCTTAAACAAGGCATTTGTTTTCAACTAAAGAACACCTGATCACGGGCTTTTCATGCCAAGACTAGGCTTCTCAATTTACATTCAAACTTGTCATTATTTTCTATTTATTGACTTATGAATTTCCTTTCTTTCTTACAGCTTTTAATGCATCATATTAGGAATTGCCTGCCGGAGCTGAAATCACGTGTTAATACTATGACGTCACAGTACCAGCATTTACTTCAAAGTTACGGAGAACCAGTGGAAGACAAGGTACTATTTGTTACGGTGTTGAAACTATAATTATAACACGCACGTTTTGATTGGTTGTGTATAGTCACTGTGTAGCCTTCCCAAATCTGCGGCGTGCCGTGATGTCTTAACTCTGCGTTTGATTGTAATTTAGCATGTACTACTAGTACTGATGAACAGGAAAATTATTTCTAAGTTGGCTGGAAATCCTGAGGAAGAAAAAGTGTGGAACCCAGTTGGAAATAGCTTTTCGACCTCTGGGGGAATCGAATCCATGCATGCGAATTCGGTGTAATGTAGAATGATGACTACCGTTGCTCTGGCTCAATAACAACTGCAGACAAGACTTGATGGCGCTGTGTCAGTATATAATTTGATTTGTGGCAAGTTAGATGTAAACATTTTAGAAGTTGCGAGGAGTTTCTCTTTTGCTCGAAAATTCACAGGGAGGAAGGCAATCAAACAGAGGCGTCGAGAGGCGAGTGGCGAAGCTGGTTGCGCCTGCGCTACTCGCTGCTTGAGGTTTGGCCGCTCGCCACCGCTCGTTCGTTTCCGTCTTTCGAGGAAAAGTGAAAGTAGTCGCAGTCTGGAATATATCATTTCGATTTTTAAAGCAAAGCTTAACCAGAGAGCTTTGGTATTAGACTATCTGGAGATAAGAGAAATAACTACAGTAATGATTCACTTCTAAATGCTTCAAATTGTTGTTGCACCCTTCGGCAATACTGATGAAATGTCATATTGCTCTTATCCTGTAGAATGAGACAAACTGATCCATATGTTTGTGTATACACAGGGTCCAATGTTACTTCAGCTTATTACAAGATTTGCGTCTGCCTACTGTGCCATCATTGAGGGAACAGCACGGGACATTGAAACAACAGAACTGTGAGTAACAAGCTCATTTATTACAGGAGGGCCAACAACTAAAGTCGATCAATCAAATTTCTCCATTGCTGGTCCAATAATTCTCTCAGTATTGGACCGGGTGCTGTCCCGAATAATCCCGCATAATCACCCTCATGAACCGTTTTGGGTAGTTTTATGCCTTGCGTTTCCTAAAGAACGGCTTTCACATAAAAAAAAAGCTTTCCTTTTTCTTCTAACTCTTTTTCCCATCCGCTGAGTTGAATTAAATGTGACTATATGCTTAGTCAGCTCCCGAATCAGAATTGCACTTTGAAGTTTGCGATATTTTTCAGTTCAGTTTTAAAAATATTTTCAGTTCTGAAATTATCTCTTATAGCAAGCTTTTTCAGATGTTTACTGGAAGAATATCGGCCCTTGTATATTTCGTACAGACTTCGATGCACTGCCGATATTCCTATGGCACGTCCTTCGCTTTTGATAAATAAGATATATTATGCGGCTTACGTTAGGCTCTTTTGGGAGATTCTTTCGCTTGCAAACTAGAGGCAACAAAGAAATAAATTAGTTTAACTTAGACTTTTTGCACTAACAAATCTGTGGCCGTAGAATTCCCAATCGAATTGGAATTACAAATGTTGGTATTTTGTGGAAGGAGAAAAGACTTGAGTTCCTGCAGGGTCCCGTTTCTCGAAAGACCCGCTAACTTACCGGGCCCGTAATCAAGAAAAATAGGGCGTGTTCTGACTTCTGATGAAGTCCATTGTGTTTCTTTATCTGATAACTTTACTGTACAATTTTCAAACCTTTTGAAACTCCCACTAGAATGGAAAACAAAACAGCTTAGCAGGCCCGGTAATTACCGGTAGCTTCGAGAAACGGGTCCCAGGAGACAAAACCCCGGGGCAAGGACGAGAACCAGCAACAAAGTCGAGGCGAGCGCTGTCACAACTGCGTCACCTCTGTGTGATCATAATTCCCCTAACATGCCTCGACTCGAGGCACGTGATTTTTAACTTGTGTGTTTGTTTTGTTTTTTTTTTTCAAGGTGTGGTGGAGCTAGAATATGCTACATTTTTCACGATATCTTTGGTAGAACGCTGGAGATGATGGACGCTATGGAAGGCTTGGCAACTAGGGATATACTAACAGCTATCAGAAATGCAACGGTAAACATTTGAAATAATCCAGAATATGTTTTTAGTAATATATAAAACGCAAAAGGCCTTGCTTGACCACTTTTCAAAATACTGAGAATAGAGTTGAAAATTTGACGCGCAGCGGAGTATGTTTGACCATAGTTAATAGAGGGGAATGGTTATGAAACCCGACAAAGTTCTTTGTTTTAGGTTTTTGTTATCTTTTTTGGCCTTGACCCTGCATAATTATTTATTCCGTACTGAGGAACTAACCAATAGAAACGTGTTGGTTACGTTATTCATGCATAGTGTATGAGCGCAAAACTAAACATTGTGCACGGTCGTGGACCTTCCAACATAAATCTTGGCATCTTTGTTTGCTTCTTTGATGTTTGCCGGGCTTCATAACCATTGCCCTTAATTAACTATGGTTTGAAGAATGTCGAGGTGTTTGAAAATAACGCTAAACACTGATGTCTGAGTGTTGAATATATCTTCTCAATCGAAACTAAATCTAAGGAGAAAACGAAGAAATAAAATCTTAAGAATCTACGCTAATTAAGATCATTTATCCAAACATCATGGTCTTAGTTTTCCTTGTTTACACTTGATGAATTATAAATGATTTTGAGAAAAATATATTGAAGATACGTCCATGTTATTTTGCGTTGTTGAATGAAAATGTTGTATGTTCCTGCTGTTCCAGGGCCCCCGTCCAGCGTTATTTGTACCAGAGATTTCATTTGAGCTTTTGGTCAAGAGACAGATTCGTCGACTGGAAGAACCCAGTCTCCGGTGTGTGGAGCTCGTCCATGAAGAGATGCAGAGGATTGTGCAGCACGCATTTACTCAGGTGACATAAACACGTGACGATCCATCAGCAAATGTAGAATATACATGGTGCACGACTGAAAATCATGAAATCGTTACTAGACCTTATTTTTTAAAAGTGAAAGGGTAAGTTATAGCCACAGAAAGCGCACAAACTGGTGACAATGGTAGAGGGAATTAACCTTATAACTACCAAAAAAAATTGAACTCGGAATATTAGCAGCCACGGACAGCTGTTTCGACCTTGTTTAGGCCTCTTGGTAGTTATAGGGTTAATTCCCTCTATCATTGTCGCCTTTGTGCACTTTCTGTGGCTATAACTTACCCTTTCACTCTGCTTGTGCATTCTTGAGTAGCCTCGCGTAAGAATAAGTACTATTTGTATGGGTTATTGACCAAGTGTGAGGTCAATATAGCTGGATATTGGTAAAGTTCATTTTTTTGCCTGTTTATGGACCGAGGAGTCGAGGTCCTTAAACTCGCAAATTTGTTTTACTAAGTACATACTTACATACATATATACATACTTTATTTATTTTTATAACATAGATTGGACCCTGCGCGCGCTCTGATTGGTCAAAAACCTATGTTTTATCAGAGTATAAAACATAGAAAAAGCGTGTTTTATTGTTTTGCGCGCGTAAAATCTATATCATAAAGCAAATGAAGAAGCCTGAGCCGTGTATTAGGCTGTGATAAAACACTCCAGTCATTTGAGAACACTCGAGAAATGTAGAAAACACTCGCCTGCGGCTCGTGCTTTCTACATTTCCCTCGTGTTCTCAAATGACTGTCGTGTTTTATCACAGTGTAGTACACGGATTAGGCTTCTTTATTTGTTAAATACACCTGACGGTAAAATCTTCAGTTAAAAAATTAAGTAAAACAACACTGTTTTACAAGATTGCCGTGTGGGAGCCCAACTGACAATTGCTGTAAAATTTGTCAAGTTCCCTTGTAAAATACCCAGGAGAGTCTGATTTTCTTAAGTTTACAGGTAGGCTATTCCATAGTAACGCCCCGCTGTAGCCCAAGGCACCCTTGCAATAGTTCGTGCGTGGCTTGGGCAGGTTTAGCTTAATCTCAGAACCTCTTAAGTCGTACGGTGTACTACGGATGCTAAATAAATCCTGCAGGTATGCTGGGGAAAGCCCTTTAATTATTTTTAACATTAACGTCGCCTTAAGCTTTTTCCTTCGTGTGGAGAAGTGACGAAGAAGTGAATGAATTGTGAGACTTAAGAACGAGAACACCAAAAGAACTCTTGTTTTTTAAGCAATTTCTCGAAACTTGTGACAAAACGGCAATAAAATCGGCAGTGACAGGTATGTGGTCTCTATATAACACAATGAAGAAACAACATTACACGTTGGCTGAAAGATATAAATGTTATGTTCTCGTGGCAAATACAATATTTCAGACGTTCGCTGCGCTTGTTCGTGAGATACGGTTCTTACCACTCGAACATAAAATTCATATCTTCTCGCCACCGTGTACTGAACATGCTCATTTTATCAGATGAGACCAGCCACCTTTCTGTCCTCAGGATGGTCGTAACACAAGTTAACTGTATTTTCGCTATACTCATCAGGTGATGGAGGTAAAGAGATTTCCTCATCTTCATGATAGGGTCGTGGAGGTTGTCACCAACCTTCTTCTTCGACGGCTGCCCTCCACGAATGAAATGGTAATTGCGCATGAAAGTAACTTCTTGAATTCTTAAATTCGTTTCGTTACATTGCTTGGGGCGAAATATCAAAAGTCTGGTTTGTGAAGTGAAATGGAGGTAAGAATGTTTAAGTCGGTGTGGAGAAGAAAATAATCTAACAAACAAACGCGTAAAGTAGCGACGCCGGAGCCATCATCGCCGAGCGGTTAAGGCGTCGGAACTAAATGCGGAGGTCGCGATTTCAAGTCCCGCTCTGACGACTAACATTGAGTCGTTTCTGGGTAAACCTTAGTTCAACTCCGCGGCCATTCTTGTAAATAGCCAACTGGTCTAGTTTCTGCAAGTTGCATGGGAATTTTAAACCTATTATGTTTAGTTGATGTATTTGTTTTGTTTAGATTAAATGATATACCAGTAGGTGTAGCTAAGCGCATGCACTATAACCAAAGTACTTGTACTTTTTTACCATTTAAATATGCACGCACGCACGCACGCACGTGCGCACGCGGCAGGCAGTCACGCGCGTATGTATAGCTTTGGTCTCACTTTGTAACGTTCTTTATTGCAGGTTGAAAACTTAGTCGCCATTGAACTGTCTTACATCAATACAAACCACCCGGACTTTACAGACAGCGCTTCGCTCTTCTCCACCGTTGCAATGAATCATGAAATGGTAAGATGTACAACCCAAGTTTCCTATTAACAGTAGGCTAGCATTCCTGTTCATTTATGAAAAATAGCAATACCCCCGTCTGGTCATTTCGTGCTGCAGAAATCGGTGGTTAATTTTTTTTTCCAAAAAAAAAAACAAACAAAAAAACAAAAAAAGGGAACACTCAATCTTTAGCGCAAGCTGTGAATAAAATCGACCTTCTATGCGTCATTTCTAGGTAGGCATTTTAAGTGCGGAATCTCCTCAAATTTTCCGTTTATCAACTGGGTTGATTTAGTGAATTGGCCACCGTAAATAGATACGAAAGCTGACGTTTCGAGCGTTGGCCCCTCGTCGAAGTGAATGGATTCGCTCCGACGAAGGGCTGAACTTACCCCCTCTACCCGAATGTTATTGCTTTTGGATAACGTGGGAAGATCATACGTTTGGCACATGTTAAAATAAGACAAAAGATTGCTGTCGTGTTTTAGTACATTGTTTCTTACACTGCAACTGACGTGCGCAACAATTTCTAATCAGACTGATCTTTTCCTTCTTCCATTTCTTTCTAAGGAACGCAAGCGACACAGCAAGTTAGCCCAGAACAGTGTTGTTAATGGAGCGGTAGAGGTATTGTGTAACTTTTTCCCCTCTCCGTTAGGAAATTGTTATCAGTGATATTCATTCCTTGGGGGCAGCATATTGTCCGCGCGATAGTAGATTCCTCTTTGTGTTTTCTGAAGGTCTCGGGTTTCATCGCTCGATCCTGCTACAAGCTAGACTTTATTTTATCCCAAATTCAACGACTTGGCCACTCCTTGTCAGTGTAGTTCCTTCTCCAGTTGAGATTCGTAATTGTTGTTTTCATTCTAAATACTTGTTTCATAGTTTAATACACTCCACTTCCGCACGCATTCGTATTTATCAAGATACATAATTCAAGGAACCTAACAGGTAGTAGTTGATTTCTCTCAGTTCAGCACACTTTAAGCTCGGCTTATGTTAGCATTCGTTTGTGGCGCTGTGCAAAAAAGGCACATACATGTAATAAAAATAGCAGAGAAGTGCGGTGGCATCTTCGGAGACCCAGGGGCAGTTAATGGGGGCGGGAAAAAGTCTAAAACGGGCGAGAAAAAAACTCGCGCGAAGTTAAGTCAAGAACAGGAAGAAGAGCCCCTGGGGACAAGGTTTTAAAGGACCAGTTCCAAACGGTGGGGGTAGTTCTGGCTTCTGATTGGCGCCAGAAAACCTTTGTAGTTTTCTGCCCAATCACAGAGCAGCAAGCCTCGACTGGGAGCCATCATTTCGCG
Source organism: Platygyra sinensis (assembly GCA_019787425.1). Lineage (NCBI taxonomy): Eukaryota > Metazoa > Cnidaria > Anthozoa > Scleractinia > Merulinidae > Platygyra > Platygyra sinensis. The sequence goes on along the minus strand of JAHPZR010040195.1, from coordinate 10 downwards.
TCTTCTTACA
>JAHPZR010040193.1:0-17829 GCA_019787425.1 Platygyra sinensis | reverse complement strand
CATACATACATCCGAGCCAGTTGCTCGCCATAAGTTTACTCGAGGAAAAAAGTTCAAATCACAGCACAAAATGAAGGGGAGATCGTTCGACATATCCGCTAGAAACTCGCCGCAAATACGTTGTACCTTTCGCAGGTGTCATAACATTAGCGTATTTAACAAACTGAGAGTTTTTGTACACTCCTCGATGTCGATAAAATTTTCGGCGTTCGGAATATTTTCGCCGCTTTCTTGGACGATGTGGATTTTTTTCCCAATATTTTTTACATCACTTGCTGTGACTGAAACTTTTCCAGTCCTGAGTAATCTTTCATTATGTACATTGGCTAGCGAGGTATGTCAAACTTTCACAATTCTGTTTCGAGCGAGATATTAATCGGTCTTGCAACATGGTTTAATTAAATTGTGGCATTTTCCAGGACTGGAAAGCCCCGGAACAAGGCTACTGGTCCTGGAAAGTGCTGAAAATATATTAAACTCGAGGCAAAAATATGAAATGTGTGGCAGACAGTAAGGAGAATAAACAGTGAGATCTTGGGAGTAAATGGGTTAATCATTTAATTAGAGACCTGCAAAATTCAATCTGAGTCCAGGAAAAGTCTTAGAAATTGGTTTATATAAAAAAACGGGTAGAATTTTTATTTCGTCAATTACACATTTTCCTCAGCATAAATGATTGAAACTTGAACAAGATATATAATTGGAATTACATTAGGTGATCTGTCATGTATGGAGCTTTAATCATTACTCTGTTACATATTAACCTTATGGCTTTCTTAAAATAACAAATAAGTAAATACTTTTATTGAAATCAGCTATTGTGGAAAATATGTCTTCCCTGGGCTGCCAACTGGATTTGGAAAAAGGATAACTGACATTTCAAATTTTGCCTTCTGTGAAAAAGTCTTTGGATAGAATTTCATTATCACCTTTAGTTATTGTTGTTTGGCCAGTTACAATGTTTTGCATTTCTTGGGTGACAATGTATGCTGCAAATGATCCTGCTGAGAACTTGATCTTTTCATGAAATCATCACAGGATTCTGGGACCACAAGGATATGTGCCAGTGGAAAACACAAAGCTACCAGCTGCTGAATTGATTCCAACTGTTAGGCAATAAAAATGTGTTAACAAAGAGGAGGCAGCCTGGCATGTGATGCAACTTTTGGCATTGATCCTCTGGTAATGAGGGCTGATCTAATCTAAACTCGTGAGAGGCTGTTTTTCAGTATGCAACCTTCAGGACAAAACACATTTATTGAATTTGCTGATGGTGTGCATGGTCAGAATCACTTAAGAAGATTCATTTAGTACTTTGTACGTGTAACAACTTATCTTGCAAGTGAGTGAGTGAGCTTATTTCTCTCGTAATGTTTTTTTGGGGTACCCCTTTTGCCTACAATTTTGGAGCCGAATTTAATAAAATCTTAGTTTCTGCTGGACATGAGAAAACAATGTTGTGATGGCTGAACCTACTAATAGGCTATAAACTCATATCCTAAAAGAAGAAATGATGTTAATTTCCCATAAATCAGGTGTTGTTTATAATAATAAAACAATATCATATCACAATGTTGTTGTACATGAACTCATCACCAACTCAGTACTATTTGATTACATTAAGTAGTGTTTTAATTTTTTTGACTTATTGGTTTATGAAACATCTGGATAACAAAAAAATCTGCGTGTCATACCTACAGTGGAAGAAATTTCACTCCATGGAAAGTATGAGGAAGTTACAGCAAACATGATTCACATCTGAGACTGTGGGGTGGGGAGTGTGAAGTGGAATCAAGTTTAAAATTGTTTAACCCAGATATAGCAAATTATCTTACATCAATCTTCTACCTAACACAAAAGAAAGAAAACATCCTCTTCCCCAACAACTACGATTAGTGACCTGAGCTTGATATTGCAATATTTTGATGTTGCAATATTTTGTTCTGAATGTCATATGGTATAATAAATATTGTATGTAGTAATATTGTAAATCTTGCTCCTCACTTCTGCCAGTTGTGTGTTGTGTGCGGTATGGGAAGAATATGCGATAGAGAGAGAGGGTTTAATAGAGAAGGGGACTTAAATTAGCAAAACAAAAGCAGGTGGTCAGTTTACCACTCAATATTTGTATGTTGAAGATTAAATATCAATTATTTCTGCACACCATTACCAGTGACTGTTATGTTCCACTGAGGTTATGATTAATGTGCGAAGATTTGTTTGGATTAAGACTACTAAGACTAAGACTGCACTGGTAATACTGTTGTTTGATTTTGTTTTGACAGAAAACAGGTGGAGGGAAGGGGATTATTATGGGGGGAAGGGGTAGCTTAGCACAGGATTTACAGTATCATGAATTTTATCTTGAGAAAGGAGAAGTTATTAGTATAACTTATTATTATGTTTTAGTTTTAAGGGCGTCCCCATTTTATGACCCACCCTTCTGGTGATTGCATAATATTGACCCTCCTCCTTTGCCTGCTTGAGATAAAAGTAACTAACACAAACTGAAGGAACCTTTGATGACTTTTGGAACATTTCTTTGTTGGGAGGCCGCTGGGTGGGTGGGCTGTGATGCAGAGGAAAAGTGTCAGCTTCTTGCAGAATCTTAATCGTACTTCCCATAAAAACTGGCAGGATGTTGTTAGTATCTGTGTTGCATGCTAATCCTGCTCCTACTATTACTTCTTAGACCTCTGTTTAGGTTTATTAAAGATAATTTAGAGAGTTTTAAGTTGTAATGCTTATAAATATTTCTGTTGAACTTGTTTTTAAATCACTCGATCTGCATTTGCTGAGCTATGAAGCTGATTGCAAAACAATAAATTTCATAGAAATTGCAATGTGTTATATTAATGCAGCTAACACACCAGAACTAAAAAGCAAAGTAATAACTTAAAGGCATTTGCGTCAAAATTAATATTTTGGTAGTAATATAAAAATGATTCAGTTCTAAAAGTTGGGTCAGAACAAGTCGAGACTTGCAAAGGCATAGTCATGAGCAGAAATGTGTCAAATTTAAGCAAAAAGAAGTATAGTATTCTAGATAAGAGACTTGCTTGATAACAATGTACTTGATTTCTTGAACTATAGAAAACTTCATTATTGGTTTATATGTTTCTTACAGTCAGATGCACCCAATGTTCAGCATCAATTTCCTGACCACTAAATAAATGTTTATTTGAAATTCTAATCCGTGGTAACAATGTTGTGATGACAGTCAGCTTAACTGCTTAGGCGCAAAAAAATACCAAGTGGCCTTTAAGTTGAATTAATGAATAAATCTGACAAGCAAAGGCTGAGTCAGTGGGTTGTTTACCTACTGTAGTTTTTCTTTTTTAGTTTTTACTTGTGACTTACCTGCCTGGCCCTTACGATAAAAGATTACTCAGTACTGGAAAAGTTTCAGTCACAACAAGTGATGTAAAAAATATTGGGAAAAAATCCATTTCGTCCAAGAAAGCGGCGAAAATATTCCGAACGGCGAAAATTTTATCGACATCGAGGAGTGTACAAAAACTCTCAGTTTGTTAAATACGCTAATGTTACGATACCTGCGAAAGGTCCAGCGTATTTGCGGCGAGTTTCTAGGGGATATGTTGAACGATCTCCCCTACATTTTGTGCTGTGATTTGAACTTTTTTCCTCGAGTAAACATATGGCGAGCAACTGGCTCGGATGTATGTATGGTGTAAGAAGACGGGAAATGGCTCCCAGTCGAGGCTTGCTGCTCTGTGATTGGGCAGAAAACTACAAAGGTTTTCTGGCACCAATCAGAAGCCAGAACTACCCGACCGTTTGGAACTGGTCCTTTAAAACCTTGTCCCCAGGGGCTCTTCTTTCCGTTCTTGACTTTTCTTTGCTCGAATTTTTTTCTCGCCCGTTTTAGACTTTTTCCCGCCCCCACTAACTGTCCCTGGGTCTCCGAGGATGGTGCGGTGGAGGAAGTTGCCCCTCGCACCAAACTTCTGTCTCCTTCAGTACGTTCCGCCTTTTTTTCGCACTATATCCCAACTAAATGAACACCTGAGCGAGGCCCACTTCAAGCTTAACTCCAGTCGATCTGTTTTAACCTTGTTTAGTCAGTTTTGACCACCATGGTCTTTTTCACGCTGGCTTGCGAGTACTACATCCTTGGAAACCACTCTCTTAAAGTTTTATTGCCTTTTGAGTCATCTTAAAATAATGTGACTACCTCATCTCATCATTTATCCTCTATTCTTAATTAGTAATCAGTCCTCCTTTAAGTTGATTCCTCAGTTTTGCATTGTGCATCCCTGCTGTGCACGATTTTGGCGTCATTAGCGCGCGGAAATGAGCGCGTGCACTTACGCAAGGAAAGAAATTCTCCTCGAGCTAAGCTCGATGGCGAAATAAATGTTCCTTTTCTTTTAAACGAGCATGGTGACCTATACTTTTTTTATTGCTTAACAATGGTGTACATATCATCTTTAATTTAAAAGAAGTTTAAAAAAGTTATCGGAAGGAAAAAAAAATATAATTGAAAGTGTTTAAGAAAAAAGGTACTCTGGAATGCAAATTATGACCGCGAAAACAACGACTATACGTACGCTTTTCGTCCACGTCGTTTTAAATGGTGTGATTTTCGGCAAATTTCATATGATCTTGTTCCATATGCTAGACAAGTATTACTTTAATTGAAATATGCTTCGAGCTACCGCAAAATATAACTTGGACCGATGAATAACGCGCGTGTTTAGATTGCCCGTCAGATCTCTTACGCGAGAATGGTGACCTATCATTTTTATTGTATTTTTCGAAACAGTGCTTGGTAGACAACATTCAGGGAAAGTTTCAAAAAATCCATCGGTGACTTAACTTACTTGGATTCACAGTAACTAGACCGTTTTTTTTCCTCAGGGCGTTAGATCCCAGACGTCCACTCCGGAAGCGAGTCCCGTTCATCGGCCTGACAAAGACGCAAGCGTTAACGTATCCTTTAGCGTCAGTCTCGCAGGTGAAAAAAATCCTGCCCCCGCAGCATCAAGTGGAGGCTTTACCTCTGGTTTCCAGGCATTCGTAGCATTAATACCCAGCCCAGCTCGGACCGTACGAGCGCAGTGGTTGGACCAACCAAGTCTTCGGCTACGGAAGAATTGGTAAGCGATAATTCCAATGCAAACAGAACAAAAATGTAATATCAGCAAACACTTTTAGCCATATCATCGAAGGCGATGTTCCCACTTGGTGCTCAAGCACTGTGCCTGAGCGTGATTCCGGGGGAGAGGAGGTGGGGAGGAGTTGGGGGATGGGGGCACTAAATGTGAACACCCTTTTTTCCAAGTACTCGCACAAGATTTCGGGCCAGTGCTCGTGGCTGGGTATAAGCTCTCGACCTTGTTCTCGGGCACTACAAGATGGTGCTTGGGTCTTTAACGTACCCAGTGACTGAAAGCAGCACTATTTTGTGCTGGTGTCCAGGCACTAAGTGCAAACACAGCCTAAGAGTTAATTAACTACGCACGAACACAGGGAAAGATGCGACGCTATTTATTGTTACTTAGCCCCGTAGCTCCTGGCTCATTTGACCGACTAGAAAATTAACAGCTGCATGCAAAATCAGTCCTGTGAGAAACAACTGCAACACTAGCACAACACAATTACCGGAAACTCAAATACCCTTGATTAGCGGCCAATAAAACTAAAGTACAGTGTAATCACATCAGCTACAGTTATGCCATAATACCGCAGTAACCAATCAAAGTTCGCGACAAACCCTTGTAACTAGGAAATGCATAGCGGCCAACTCCAGTTAGTCATTCAGAGTTTTGGCTGCGCGCCAGGCTCCCAGTTTGACAAAATGGCGAGAATTTTCTCGATCGATTTAAAGGGGGCTACGTCACGGTATTTTGAGTTATTTTGACCATGACAAAATTACCTTTAAATTGAAGGAAACCTGAAAATAATACTTTACAAAGATAGGAAAACACTACAGAGATAATAATAAACCATAAAGGAACAAGGATGGTTACGGATGAAGAAGATTGGCACGGATTGCAAACAACGACATTGAAAAATTTAGACTGAATTTTTCAAACCGTTTAACCGTGACGCAGCTCCTTTAACAAAAATAGTTACGAAATTTATATGCTGTCCCAATTTTCCCGGTCAGTATTGAGTAGCAGCATTTCATCGTTGGTAATAGAAGCATGTACTTTTTCGTGGGGACAGAATTAACATTAAGAACGTTTACGAACCATTTATTTCCAAGCGATATACAGGAAATTTCGGTGCGAAGACTCGCTGTATCCACAGACACTCTTTGCATGTTGCATCCATACTGAGAAGCATACCACTGAATATATATGCAAGAGAGCCTCACAGCAGGCAGGGGTAACATTGATTTCTTAACAGTAAACTGCCGGGAAAAATTTCATTCTTGCACAAGTATAAATAAGTCAACAAAACGACGTCCTCACGTACCTCATCAGTATGCAGTATTACCTGAGCCCGCAAGCAGTGCTAGGGATGCGCAGAAAGCTGCGCGGTACGTTTTTCTGCTCTGAAAGTTAGTCATACGTTTTACTCGCAATAAGGTGAGATGAAGCCTGTGAACGTAGACATATTTCCGGCTGATGTTGTTTCTTTTTTGGTTGGCTGATTCGGTGGTAAATCTGAAGTGCTTTATTATCATTTTTGGTTCTAGGCCTTGCCATCGACGTTCAGACAAAGAGGCTTAACGGATCGAGAGCAAATGGATTCTGACATTATCCGTGAGTACAATTACTAGTTGGAAGAGAAGTTCAGGGGAAAAAAGTGTGATTTTTCATTCACATTACAGCCTTGATTTTTTTCTCCTTTGCATTTACATTGTAATGTCTGATAGTTTGCTATTGATGTTGCGAAAAGTTTAAACTGTCTTCTAGAATGTCTGGATAATAACGTATTCTTTATTTTAACTTCTTTTCCCAGGTAAGTTAATCAAGTCGTATTTCATGATTGTCAGGAAATCGATTCAAGATAGGTGAGAACGTAACCCTTATAGATGAAACAGACTTGTTAGATTTTAATTCTTCGCGGCTTTCTCTCTCTCCGTGTTTTTTTGAGAACCAAGAACTACTATCTAACGGTTAGAACTCACCATAATCTGCGTACAAGCGTCTCGTTTGACTTCTTGTATCAGGAGAAATTATGAGGTCTGTGCACAACTCAGGCGGCTTTGTTGGAATGGTTTTGAAGTCAAGCATAGGAGCCAGTTTTGACTGAATTTTCTTTCAGCTTTTGGAGACAAGTTTGGAAAAAATGAACTTTCGATTTTAATTTTGACTGCACTGTTGAAATATATGCATCGGAGCACAACACAGCTGAAATAAATAAATAATAATAATAATAATAATGATAATGATAATGATAATGATGATAATAATAATAATAATGATGTTTCTCAACAAGTACTTGTGCTTCAAGTTGCAACCTCTCATATCTGAGACTCATTTTCCTCGGATATCCTAATACCATATTTGTGTTTTGTAGCGTGCCCAAAGCTATAATGTGCTTTTTGGTGAATTTTGTTAAGGAGAGAATCCAAAGCGAACTAGTAGAGAAACTTTACAAGGTAAGTAATCGTGTTATATCTTTTGTGAAACAAATTTCTGTGAAAGGACTTGCCTGCGTAACAGGCGTGAGACGGGGCAGAGGTGGGATAGGGAAAGTGGGGCGAGAGTAAGAGCAGGGATATGAGGAGGGGGTATTTTATATTTCCCTAGGTCCAGTACCCCGTTCCTGTTTACGGCTGCGACGCAGGCCATGAAAGGATCGCGTGTTAGAGTTATACATTTTAATCAGCCATTGCGAGCAGAGCGCAACGTCGCAAGGTGATATGCTGTCTCCCGTGGGAACCTTTCTGCAGTTTTGTTTTGAATGAACGAAGTAGCTTCTCGTGTGCTCCGCAGGGTATTTGTAACATCACAATGGTAAGGGTATTGCCTGCTACACGTTGTCGGCAAATATTTGGGAATATCAAAAAAAGTGAGAAAACACTCATTTACTTACACCCGGTTCGAGAAGTAGACGAGCAATGAGAATTTTTGGCTTTTTTTTCAGGACGGCAATTTCCTTTTAAAGGGCAGACCCTTTTTTTTTTTCAGGGAGTATCTATTCTCTCGTCATTTCCCCACCCCCACCCCCGCGCCCTTATTTCTTAACTCGGAGGAACTGCGACACAACTAACGAGAATCCACTGGAATGAAAATCCACAATATTATGTTTCAGAGTGAAATCTTCGAAAGACTTCTGGAGGAAGCAGAACAAATGCATATCAAGAGAAAAGAGGCTACGGAAATGTTAAAGGTACTGCAACGAATAAAAGTCGTTTTAGTGAGAAGTTCAAAATATTGGTCATTCATGAATGCACAGTGGTACACGGTCATGGCGTGAGCAAAGTTACTTTCGCTTCGCCAGAGGAATTTATTTCCGTTGGCAAAATTACAAGACAACTCATCCATGCCTTTAGTCATGGAGCTTTAATGAACTTGGGAAGTTAAGGGAGCAGTGAAGAAACTACAGTTGCTCTCGGCTTGGGTTTTGCTAAAAGCAGGCCCGCGGTCCAGCGGCCCGCGGCCCACGGCCCGCAACGGCCCAGCGGCCCGGCGGCCCGAAGGCCCAGCGGCCCGACGGCCCGCGGCCCGCGGCTCGTCAAGGCCCGGCGGCCCACGGCCCGCGGCCCGCGATGGCCCAGCGGCCTGGAGGCCGGTGGCCCAGTCCTGATTTTCAACAGTTTTTTTGTCCAGCGGTAAATCCACGCGCATGCACAGATCTGCATCGGGTTTCAGCGTGCAAAATGGACGACGGTGAGTTCAGTTCAGTGCCATTTTGATAATCATTTCAGTCTTCTCCCCCACTAACTTTTAGTGGGGGAGAAGAGTTGCGTGACGACCCTGATAACGGCTGTGAAGGAGACTATACCTGGCGACACTCGACGAACTGCTAGCGAGTTGCCATGTCGGACCCCGGCGACTCAAATTTGGCGCCAAAATAGAAGCTTCGAGACGCAAACTTCTTCATATTTTTCACATTTTAAGAACTGATAGGGTTTTGACAATTATAAATCCCTTTTCGTGAATATTTAGTGCCATCTCCAGCGACAAAAGTTGGCTGGCTTCAATGCCTTTCCTGTAAACTTACATTGACGTCAGGACAGGAAAGTTTTTCCCGCCTGCTGAATCCTGATTGGTCAATTCAAATTTCCCTCGCGCCGACCGTATGCAAGGAAGCAACGAAAGAAAGGATCGAAAAGGACTGAAATGATTATCAAAATGGCACTGAACTGAACTCACAGTCGTCCATTTTGCACGCTGAAGCCCGATGCCGATCTGTTGATGCGCGTGGATTTACCGCTAGACAAAAAAACTGTTGAAAATCAGGACTGGGCCACCGGGCCTCCAGGCCGCTGGGCCATCGCGGACCGCGGGCCGTGGGCCGCCGGGCCGCGGACCGCGGACCGCTGGGCCTTCGGGCCGCCGGGCCGCTGGGCCGTGGCGGGCCGTGGGCCGCGGGCCGCTGGGCCGCGGGCCGCTGGACCGCGGGCCTGCTTTTAGCAAAACCCTCTCGGCTTGGCTTCGAGCAACCCTTGTGTTTCTCTCGTGCTCTCCAAACTTCCCGCGCATCATAACTCAACCATACACTTAGGTGTGCACATCTTTGGACACGAAGTTATCGCTTGCCGTGAAATCTGGCATCTGATTGGCTGAGAATACGTGACGAATACCCTGCGCATGTCCAGAAAATCGGGTTCAACTATAGAGGCCGTGCTTCTTGGTGCTGACCAAAAGGAGCGCGGTCTCTAGGGACGAGGATGCTTCATGTAACATACCAAACGTGCTAGAGCGATATCTGTCATTTAATGCAAAATGTCTTCTCTTTACAGGCGCTGCAAAGAGCAGGACACATTATAAGCGAAGTGAGAGATACACACATTTGGTAGTCAAGACTGCAGCTAAACCGAATAGCGAGGAAATTCAACATGAAAATACAAAAAACTGAAGAACAACTGAAGGAAATTACACAGATGTTCATATGGATTATTTTATAACTGCTACAGCATATGGACTTATCAACAACTTTGCTGAATTAACTGTCTGTCTCGGGCTTTTCCTGAGTTTTTTTAACACTGGAACTGGCTTAAGTTCCTACTGAGCAGGTTTCCGTTTGTAACTTGATTCAATATACATAGATGCTTCTCTACCAAGCTCTGGAATCTGGCAATAATGAACACTCATTTCCAAGAACGGAAATCAGGACTGAAAGAGATTATGCAAGTCGCTCGTTTTTTTTTTGTACAGTTTTGTTTGGATGTAACATACTGGGGAATTGAAATTACCTAACCGATAGCTCTACTAGTCTGGATGTCTCAGAGGAGTTTGTATGACCTTTCACAGCATCATATTCCAATGCAGTCTCCTGGTGTTCAGTTTGCCTTGTTACTTGTTATTTTGCCTCGTCTCTATCACTTGTTGAGGACAGTGGAGAATACTGTTGTTCCCGGGCCTTCCAATCTTTTTGCTTTAGGTTTCCGTTTGCAAAATCCAACGGCTTTCGTCATGAAACTGTAAATACGTCTAATGTTTGGTCAGTAGTCTAGCTTCTCACGTAGTTGAATGCATCCCATCGATAATTATTCTGACGCTTCATTAATTATTTTATTGTGAAAAAATTATTAACCCTTAGCAGGCTGTTGTTCCAAAAAGCAATCACAGCCACTAGTGTGACCTTCAGACCTTTACGCCATGCACGTGAACTCCTTTTCTTCGTCTCAACGAATTGCATTGATCCACTATTTTCCCTTAGAGGTGAACGGTGGAAGATTTCTATCCCTGTCTCGTCGCATTCAGAAACACAGCAACTTGTAGGCACAGCGAAATAAAACAGAACAGATCGACGACAAAGCAAGAGTTTTCTGCATGGGAAGCAACTTCAAAAAGCAAAACATCAAAGACTGACTAACCTCGCTTTCATGTAGCTTCATGTAGCTCGTTCCGGGCGACGACCGAGTGGCCATATTTGCATTCGGTGTATGTCCTTGAGCTTTCCTATGTAAGATTTCTCATTAACTGTAATAGTACATCAAAGAAATAGTAACTGTCTGATGAAATGATGCCTACCTCTCGATTGCTTTTTTGCATGGTGGCGCGCACTTCACAAACCTCCTCTGAAAGTCGCTCAGCAAAACCATTATGTCCCGCAAACTTTATTTTGGCTTGTAACGCAACATTTCTTTTAGTTTTTCACTTTTATTTTCTCTTTTTTATTATCTTATAAGCAAATTAATTCTTTTTTCTTTAAAGCTTTTTTCCTTCTGTGATACGATCCGTGATCCGGTCCGCGATCCGGTCCGCGATCCGGTCCGTGGTCCAGTCCGTGGTCAGGTCCGTGATCCGGTCCAAGTTTTCTCGACGCCGTTCAGCGGCTTTTTTTAAAACTGTTTAGCGGTAAATCCAATTTTCGGTCAAGAAAGTAGCTTCAAATTGAATGTTCCCAACGATAATTTCACGGTTATTTAATTCTTTTGGTTTGAAAAACTGATTAAATTAGTCCGAAGCAGGTCTCTTGACGGTTATTTAAAAAAGCAGTGAACATAAGAAAGTTCTCTCTCAATCAACATCTCATACTCATAGAAGTTCAGGTAGAGCCGAAGCAGCCGGGGGCCAAGCGGGATCTCTGACAAATAACTTGCTTCCTTTTCAAAATTAATGTCAGTATAGCAGCCCAACATTCACCTGCCTAGAGAGTGTTGACAAAATTAAGTGCGGCTTGGGTTGGCATGCATAGACACGTGGCCAGCGGTAACCAGGGCCGGGTTGTTCTAAGCTCGATTAAGCTAACCCAGGGTTTTTTATTTCAGTTTTGTAACTTTTTGGTGGGGTGTTCTGTTTATATTGTTTAGCCTTCATTTTTGACCTGTAGTAATCTCAAACTACCCCAAACGTTAGAGGCGAAAAACGTTTTTAAGCCCTGGCCAAACGGAGTCGCAAGTAGACGCAAGTTGAGAACTTGGGTTTACTTGCGGTTCCGTTTGGCCAGGGCTTGCATGCACTTGCGTTGACTTGTGATGACCTGCGCTCACTTTGGTCGAGATCAAATTTGCACGCAAGTCGACGCAAGTTTTTCACCGTTTGGCCACCCAACCCAAGTCAACGCAAGTTGAATGACGTCCATTAACCTATTATTAGCCAATGAAATACAGGATCTGTCTGCCTTGAAATGGGTTTTTTTTGCGACTCGGGTGTACTTGTGAGGGAACTTGCGAGTGCGTTTGGCCACCCAACGCAATTCTCTACGCAAGTTGAACTTGCGTCCACTTGCGACTACTTGCCGGTCCGTTTGACGAGGACTTTAAATAAGTAAACGTAATGCTTCAGTTAACGTTTAACCCTGGGTTAACGTTAACCGGCTTTCGAAGAACCCGGCCCAGGGTACTTTCTCGAAGTAGAGAGAGGACTCTGGTAACGAGGTTGCGAGGAATAGCGGAGAATGGCACGAGTTGTCTTCTGACGTCACTTCGGGAATAACAATAGTTTGTTTCTGAGAAGGATATACGCGAACACGCAATAGTGTGTCAAAATCGTTGCAGAATGCAATGAAGATATGTTGTTCGAGGCTGTAGCAATACAAGATGCTTGAGATGGAGTATTTCTCTTCATTCAATACCTCTATTCGATGAAACTCGACCAGAAACGAAAAAAAGGCGAAAGAAGTGATCTGTGCAAAGCTAAAACCGGGAAACCATCATGGATATCTTCGATTTCGGGTTCGCCGCCATTATAAAATTCTAGTGATTTTCATGGCCTGTATGTGCTTCTCTATCTCTAGTGGAAAGCTTGGCATTGTCAAGGTATTGCGTAAGACACGAATTGGGGATAAGCTGGAAGCCATCTGACTATCCCGAGTGCAAACGATCCTCCGAGTCCCGGTCGAAATACCATGGAAGCAGAGCCTTTTCTCACGGTACATACTAGTATGCTGTGTAATGAAAGATAAAGCAAAAAGAGATGAAAGGGGCTCTGCTTGCAGGGTGCAGTCGAAATTATAGGTGAGGAAATTTAATGCGATAAATTAACCGCATCGCGTTTTTTTGTACTCGAAATAGACTTTTCCAAACGAGTAGTAAACAAAACCTACATCCTACAACGAAGCGATTAAGATTGTTGAGGCTTCGAAGTGGTGACTTAGCTATGTGGATTCACATGCAGGCCAAAATTACTGAACGCTGATTGGCTGAGAAAGAGGTAGACATTTTTTTAATCACGAGGGCATATTCGGTAATCAAGAGGCATGATTACTTGATGCTGATTGGCTGAGCACGCCGCATTGAGTTTGTTTTCGCTCTGGCTTCAAACGGACTTAAGAATTGCATCGCTTCTGAGTTCAATCTAACACGGTTGGTTCATCTCAGTTTAGCGTGGAACAAAATCAACATGCAATCAAGGGCGGTCTTCTGGTGGAAAAGCAAAAGGATTTTTCCGACCAAAAATGCAATGATTCCCAGCCTGAAAAATGTTTGAGTGGGGGCTGCTGGCGTCGAACGAAGTTACAGAACTTCATGGCCGCCAAACTGAAAGTTAATTTCTTCGTTTTCGCAGCGGAAAGAAGAAATTAAGATTCAAGAAGTTATTAGAGCTCGTTTGGACACTTGTTTACGTCTTTCATAGACCGATGAAGTACTCGCTTCACAGACGCAGAGCTTACATCCGGGAGTGTGCTTCTACAACTTCTGAGTGGGTTTTGGGTGCACTTACAGCCGGAGAGTTTACATCCGAGAGTGTTCTTTTACCCAATATAAAAGGAATCGCTTTTGATGATGAGCCAAGGAAAGGTAACTGTAGATGTTTTCAATTTACTTGTTTTATCCTCTTATACGCACAGGTAAGAAAACAAATACTTGGAGCACAGCAGTCATTATATGAGGCCTCCTTGAGAGTTGAAACCTGTTTAAGAGTTACTTTGTACGTCAAATTTTAATAACTGTTTTACTTTTATGCAACAATTATTATTTGACCTGGACTCCATTTGGTCCTTGAGATGAGTGACAATGAAAGGTAAAAGATGGATTATATCTAGGCGGAGGAGGGGGCGTATCACGGAACAATTTGTTGTTGTTCTTTATAGGCAGATGGGCCGGTAAGAGGGGTTCAAAAGACAGTCGGATGTTATTAAGTATTTCTACTTGAAATGCGCCTTAAAGGGGCTCAGTCACGTTTGAAAAGCTTAGCACAACTTTTCAAATTCGTTGTTTGCAATCCGCTTCAATCTTCTCCATCCTAAACTATCCTTGTTCCTTTATGGTTTATTATCGTCTCTTTGATGTTTTTCTATCTTTATAAACTGTTATTTTTAGGTTTCCTTCAATTTAACGGTTATTTTTTTCGATGTTCAAAATAACTCAAGATGCCGTGACTGAGCCCCTTTAAATGAGTCACGAATTATATTTGTCAGTGTCGAAAAAAGTTCAGTTTGCTAACATTATTAGACCGCAAATCCACCCAAAGAGAATGCCAATTGGTAGCATCGCTGATAACTTTATTCATCTCTATCGTTTACAGATAAACAAAATCAAATATGTTATATAGCACTGAGTGAGCTTTTAAACATTTAATGTACTATAACCTCATTCAGGTTAGGGCGCTTTTCCCTTCGAAACTGGGAATTAATGACGAGCAAAGGCCCCTGTGTAGACTGGTGAGTTCTGTTATCTCATTGGTCCCTTGATTTTGATTATAAATACCAAATAAGGTAATTCAGACGGAGTAAATTTCGAGGGCGGGAAAATGTCGGCGACGTCAGCCCCCCAAAACGATTTCTGTTCGAAATCCAGTTTTCCGTTTTTGTGGCATATTTGTTTACACTTTTCTTGTTTGTTTGTTTTTTTTTTTTGCATTTCACCATTTTTCCTCGATGGCTTTCCTCACCCTTCCAAAACTTTAAAGCAAAAAGCGCTCTCAGGACGAGTTTGGAGTGTTCCACTTCCGAATGGGAAACTCCCTGTCAATAAAGAGCCTCTTAACGTTCTAATATTAATAAGCTTGTTATTCGCAATTATACAAGATTTATAGCCTGGTTAATTTGCTAATTAATTGAAACAAATTATTCTTATTTGAGTCCTGAAGGAGCATTAAAATGTTGAGTGCTAGAAAATCGCCATACCATAGTCGCATTCAAGATGGGATGACTAAACTATAAATTAATCCGCGACTTAACTTATCATTAATTTTACTCACCTACTCTGGCGCTTAAGACAAATAAAAGACCTGTTATTTACTTTTGTTCTTAGAGTACAGCAACTCGTTCGTTAATTATTTTCCTTTAAACGTTATTCGTCGATTTCCGCTTGGAAGTTATCTGTCAGACGATGTAAGAAGGGCGCCGGATTGAACTAAGCTGTTAACTTTTTAAAATCATGATTAATACTATGTTGATTATGATCATTTGTATCAAGTAGTGTCAATTTAATAACGAGTTGAAGATACTAGCACTTTAGTATGCTAATGAAAATCTGAGTTTATATTAAGATATGATGACGATGAGGTTCATCTACTGTAGGTCAGACTTTCTCACGAAAATAATTGTTCCGTTTCCTTTAAATTGTTAGTAATTACAGTAGCTAGTTTTCACCATATCAACGAAGCTTTGGGTTAGCGTAATGTTTAAAAACAACAGAGCCGGGCAAAGAAACTGGAATAGCTCTTTACCTTACTGTCTGCGTCACATGTCACGAAGAGGTAGTACTTTTCTGTGTTGCTGAGATGGTTTATGAAAGAGAGCAAGTACAGCAATACCAAAATCGCGCTCGAGACAGTATAAAATGGCTATACGTTAAATTGTGACTTAATTTGACACTCAAGATGCAGACTGTACGTACTTTTCGTTTCCTCGTCGTCTTCATTCATCTAAAATGTAAGTTAATGTAGTTAAACTACAAAACCGGACATAGAAACTGGAATAGCACCTTAATTTATAGCATGTGCATTACATGTCACGAAGAGGAAAATCTGCAACTTGTCTTCGTTGCTCAGGTCGTTTGCGAAAGAGTGCAAGTGCAGCTGATCTGTATTCTGGCAAACGAATAGCGTATAATATAGGATTCACAAGAGAGTTTCCGTAAAAGAGAAACGTCAATACAGAATCTAAATGGAAACGCACTGAAGGGGGCAGTGACCACAAAATTTCAAATTTACTGTTATACACAACATAACGGAATATAACATGTGGCAGGTACAACAGAAGAGATACAACAGTCACCATCAACAATGTCATGGTCAGTTTTCTTTCTCTACTAATTGCACCATGGTGCTGAGGCTGCACTCCACGACGGACTTTAATAACAATGGAAGTGTAAGAAACACAGATTATCAAAAGAGAAATTGAGGAAAATGTAACATATAAGTAAAACCCGTAAAAACTTGTTTCTTCAAACTGTACGAGAAGCACAGAAGCTATTGATAACAACCCAGATAAAACCCAAACAAC
This sequence comes from Platygyra sinensis, assembly GCA_019787425.1. Classification (NCBI taxonomy): domain Eukaryota; kingdom Metazoa; phylum Cnidaria; class Anthozoa; order Scleractinia; family Merulinidae; genus Platygyra; species Platygyra sinensis. The sequence goes on along the minus strand of JAHPZR010040193.1, from coordinate 1,347 downwards.
GGTAGCTATTAATCGATATACCCATTTTTTAATTACGCGATGTCTGAATGGACGGACCGTCGCGTGCATCCGTTCTAAAGCAATGGTGGCAATGTTTGTTAAAGAAGCAACGGGAAACAAAACGATGAGTACTTCTATAAAAGTATTTGTCCCATCTTCAACAGAAGGCTTTTTCCATAGATTACAGAGTACTCCAGACCAATAGAACTGATAATACACAGGAGCTCCTCCAGCCAACATATCGCTTATTGCCAAATTTATTACCAGGTACGTGTTACGCTTGCGGAGATTACGGTTTCTTATGAAAACGATTATCGTGCAGAGGTTGAATGTCACTATAGCAACAGACTCAGCTAAGCCTACAGTCATCCAAGGTATGCACTCAGATAAAGACCACATCTCAAAGCTCTGTCTTTTTTGTATTGCTGGTGGAAGTAATTACTTGTCTGCCTGTGAAAAGAAGTGAATAATTTTTGTCGACTTCTTTTACTGCTGGTGTAAGACATGCAATTTACAAGGATGAAAAGCTTACATCAATGTGCAGATTTTATTTTGGAGGAAGGGAATTTGGATAATTCTTAAAAATCTAAACGGAAATATTTACAATATTTCACTCCACGCATTTTTTGTGTATTTTTAAATCCAAAAGAAAGCGCGCCTCAATTTTAGCAAGTTACAAAATTTACTGATAATAGGAGACTCTCAAATGTAGTTGAAAGAAATCTTTGCCGTTGTTTAACAAATACAGCGGTTGTTACCCAGCTCAGAGAAGAGAGGCTTTCTGTTCTGTCTTGTCTTTTCTCCACCACGCGTCTCAGTAACTTCCCGCATGCAGTCGGAGCTATTTTTTGCACGATCAGCTTTGACTGTCTGTCAACAGTGCTTTTTTGACTTGCGATTTTTAATGAATAGCCTCTTAAATCTTAAATAACGATGTGACTGTTTCTCTTTTTCAAGCTAAAATGCCTTTGTTATGACCCCCGATAATTTTATAATATTGAGAATATAATGCTGTTTAACTCAACCTGAGAAAGTTTTACTATTTATTAAATCCATGTATTTTGAAATCGCTGGTTATCCTGGCAATGTGATTGGCTCTCAGCGTTGCGATTTATTCACGAATCTCACTATCATTTGCTCTAAATCGCATCTTTTTCTCAGCCAATGAGAATGGGACAGTAAAACAAAAACAGCCAATCAGATTTTGAGGCTTTTTTAATTTAACCAGTCATCATTGCAGGAAAATGAAAGACAAAAAAGCCATTGTTTGGCAAATTTGGCAATTTGGTTCAATAAATATTGGTACTGACCAAAATCGTGTAGTTCTTGTATTTACACTGTAGGCTA
>JAHPZR010040191.1:0-12500 GCA_019787425.1 Platygyra sinensis | reverse complement strand
ATTAGCCCTTGTTGCCCTTTTCTTAAACTCGATTTGAAATTCAAAAGAATATTTTCCTTTAAACGGGGCAAAAAGGGCTAATTTGCAAGTAAACAAAAGAATACTGAAATGGAGGCCATATTGGAATAAGGTGTATTGAATTGCTCCGAGAAGTCGTTTGAAGTTTTTTTCTGAAACTTTTCGTACATGGAAAATTAATTTTTTTTAGTTTTACCAGGCTGTCGATAAAGGGTAAATAGAATAGACTTGGTTTCAAAATAAATGTTTTTGGAAGAATAACAGTTTCATTAGACGTTTTTGTTTTTGTTTTTATTGCGATTTGAGTAAATTTGAAACACTCAACCATTCGGGCATTGGGTAGTTTTTTCGGCAGCGATCATCGTTCCCCGGCCACCTCCTCGAAGTTCGAAGGTGCCCGTACACCTATTGAGAGTGCTCGCCAGTCGAGTTAACAAGTGACCACATCGAGATTGAGACGGACGATGGCACTTTATTATTACTTTACAACTACAACTACCAATACAACCTTTTTACAAAATTTGAAGATGTCATTAGCGAGAAGAATGTCGGGTCTAGTGAGTTGGTACTCGGCCTTGTTTCAACTCCAAAAATGTCATAGTTAATTGGAATACAGTCCGAACCTTTTTCCCGTTTGATTGTCGGTGATCAACTTGAATATAGAGGAAAGTTATTATCTTTTCCTAGTACATCATTCAGTTCATCTCCCACTAAGTGTGAATTTTTCCACATCTTGTACCATCGCAACTGCTAATGTCAGCTTAATAACGCACATTCTATATGTATTCTTCCTAAGCTGTGACAGTCAGAAGTTTTCTGTACTTATGCATCGTTTTATTTTACCATGTTTTTCATTTTCGTCTAGTTTCTTGTTATAGTGTACTTTGTACTGCTCAAGCATTGTCTCCACCATGTTAAAAACTTTATTGGTGTAGTGAACATGGTCTATGCATCTATGTGGATACGAATCGGTCAGTGAATACACGTCTATGACGTCAAATCCTGCTTTGCACATGGCTGACATGGAGTACGCGTGAAAGAGGGCAACTCGCTGAAAGAAGAAAAGACAAAAATATTTTGTCTACAAGTTCTACTACCAGATGTATCAATTGTGCTCTTAATTTGTCTTTGACAATCCGAATGTTCTCTTTGAGAGTATCTATTGTTCATGAAATGCGGAATATCTGACATTTTACTGATGCAAGAGCTACTTGGAAGCCCATCAAGAACTCGTCGATATCCTAGGATATATATTCCCTCGCCATTCATCTCACTGTAACACATAGTAAAAAGACTTGAACATGGATTTGTAGTTTCATTATCTGACAAGTTGAAGGGACACAGTCAGCTTTGTGACTGCGCTTACCTGGACACTAGTTTTTCTCACTTTGAGAAAAGTTTACCTCAACTTGAAATCAAAGTTCATCTGGATATCTGCTTCATTTTTCGCAGTGCTTTGCTTGATTTTCAATCGTTTACTGAAAAACCTGTTTTTAGTGTCCTTTTGCTCATCCTATGATATTATTTATCCTATCTGGTTAAAAAACAGTATTTATCGCGTCACTGTTATATGCAAATTAGCTATCGAATGGTATGTAATGCGCATGTACGCCAGCTGACCGTGTCCCTTTAAGCAACTACGAATTATTTTACCTTTAAATTGTTTTTAGACATGCAATGTTGCTAAATTGCACTAACATTTGCTAGAAATGCAATATTTTACATTTCATTTGGATTATCCAGTAGTTTCTAAAGTCTAATGAGCAATTTTCTACTTAAGCGCATGTGCATCAACAACCAAAGTTTAGAATATTTTTCTGGGCTCATGCGTTGCGATTTTTGCTTTTCGCTTGCTGTTCCTGTACTTTTCTCGGTCGTTCTTTTCTCGCTATCTTGTACTCCTTACTTTATTTCTATCAGCTGTCAAAGGTTTGGTAGCGATCGTTTAAAAGACCGGCGAATGAGAAAGTCAGAGAGTACAAACCTGAGAAGTGTAGAATCGATAATTGGTTTCCTTTGAAGACGTGGCCTTCTCCTTGCAGATGGCGGTGGATGACTTCCAAATGATTTTAGCCTTGTACTTTGGAACTCTCTCACCATTTGAAAGTTCACTGGCCTTCATAGCCAGTATCAAGTCATCTATGAGGCTCTTATAAGTAGTAAAATTGATCTTTTTTGCATAATGCACGACAAGATTTAAAAGCAAGGCGCTTTCCTCTTGTTGCAATTCTGGCGAGCGAAGAACGTTGACAACGGTTTCGATGACTAATTCAGGACTAAAATGAAGATCTCTTTCGAGTTTAATGTTAAAGCCTTTGTGAGCACGGTCGATCCCCATGTAGCTGTTGTCGCATTCTTTATAAAGTAATTTGCATAAGGGACGAGTCTTGACAGATGTGTACAGCCGATAACCAAGTGAATCACCGTAGATCCAGAGCGTTCCAGACTGCGAGTAATCTTGCGGCATCGTCCATTTGTAAAACTCTGTTTTATAAAATTTAAGAAAGAAAGCAATTAAAGTAACCAAAAAGTGCAGTCCCGAAACAATGAGAAACCTTAGAATACGGTAAACAACGTATAACGGCCAATTGCATACTGCAGCAGTCTAAAGTAACTTGAAACACAGCTACATGTTTAAACGGAATGGCTTCCTGACACTATCAAGCTGCCAATAACCCTTGTTTTGCCGGTATACCGTGACTAAATAAGTCATTTCCAACCTTTTAGATAAGGCATCCACTGTTCATTTTTCCATTGACCGAATCCATCCCATAAATACTTGCAGCTTTCAGAACAGGAGACAAGGTCCTCAACTTTGTCTGTATGAGAAACAACAGCGGAAATATATATCGCCCATTCGTAAAATCTGAATCTTGAAAGACTGTCATACTAAAACAACACGATTGAACCTGTAACCTTGCAATTATAAATGTTCCAAATCGTTTTCAATATTGTTATTTCTCTTTTTAATCCTGAGAACATTTTTTTTTTCTTTGTCATGTGTGCAAATGGACGGCGCCTGCTAGCAAATCGCTACAGCTACGCCTCCACTAGACTTCATGATGTCCTCGGGCAGACGGCAGTATAGACCGCTAATCGGTTGGCTCCTCCTAGTAATCATCGAGCGAACTAAATTTCAGATGAGTGCAGCCTAGGTTAAATTTAACACTAATTGAAAATGGGAGGGGAAGGGGGCAGCGATAAATAATATAAATAAACGAAACATGCAGCAGGAAGCCCTCTGGTTCTTTTTTTGTTTTGTTTTTGTTTTGTTTTTTTTTTTGCGTGGTAAGCTTTACAAGCAGCTGTTATTACCAATGCAAAGAAAAAATAATCACAGGTTACATGAATGAATGGATCAATTCTGCGGGCATGTTTTTGGAAAAGTAGTCAAATACTGCACTGAGAGTGATATGTGCCTCGCGTACTCTTAAAATAGGCCATCCCATGCTTGTAGTGAGGCCAGTTTAAGTCACTCTAAATGAGTAGAAAAGGCCAGACAAAGCTAAATTAGGGGTGGTTAAATTGATCATTTTACTATCGGCACCAATTTAGACATGCTTATCCTCTGCGATACCAAATGTTGGCTTTTGCCAAGAGAAAACGCTTTTCTAGTACGCATTGGGAATGTTTCAGTTTGACCTTTAGAATACAATGACAGAGGAGAAGTTGCTGGGAGTTGCTATTGAAAAGATCGACAAGATCGAGACAATCAGTCCGTCATATCGATGCTGCTACTTCAGGAGGGGTGAGCTTCTAAAACTAAATTTCGGAAATCAAAGCGAATTGTTTCTTCGAGGCTACCGCATAGTATTTCAAGAACACCGCAGTCTTGCGAGCCTCTAAAAAGCTTATGAACCAGTGGTCCAAGTAGAACCAGTGTATGCATGTTGATACTAGAGTTTGGACAAGCATGCTGCTAGCGGTTGCGAGCCGTATGTAACTTTAGCTCCTTTCAAATACAACTCACCATTTCGCATTTTAATCAGCAAACTCTGAACTCCTTGTTTCGTAATTTTCATTAGAAAATTGCACTTTTTCGTCAGCCACACTGCGGCCAGATCCCTTTGGACTAGAACCTATAAATCCTTATTTAAAAATTAATCTAAACAGGGAACTTTGAAGGCACTGTTCTTCTCTCGAAAGTCACTATTAACTGAAGTTCGGTTTGTGGCTGACAGTTGTCGTTTCCTTAGCCAATCGAATTATTTGAACATTTTAAGGGGGGAGAAACTTAACTACAAGTCCGTTGCTAAGGAAACCTCAAAACCTCCTTTTTTGGCTCCTGAAATCCAGTGGGCATCAAAGTTTACCGTGTTTGTTCGATTCACGTTTCCTTTAAATGTTTCGAACCACGCCCATATTTGGTATATCACGTGACCAAAATAGAAAACGTTTAGAAAACTCGAACTAAGTGGATCGTTTTCGAGATATAACAATACGTTTTGTTAAAACACGGTATTATCCACAACTTGTAGTATGCGTTTGAGGAAATTTACAATATTTCAAAAATTACAGATCTTTCAGGTGGATGGTACCAGTTTCCAGTACTTTCCAAGACTTAAAGTTTGATGGGTCATTATATATGTTAAATATATAGTGAACTTATTGCATGGAAGGGCAAGAAATATTTTGAGCTACATTAAAATCTAGTTACTATTTTGACTTAAGCGAAACAAAAAAACTTCATCCTTTACAAAGTGAAACACAGTCTGCTTACCACAAATAGGGACTTTTAGTTGGGACTTGGTTACATTTATTGTTAGGGCAGATTGTCCATTGCTGAATTGCTGTTTAGCCAAATATTCGTCTAACGGACCTAGTATCCCCTCTCTATGGTCGCCTATAATGAACCAATCGCGAGGCGGGTCTTTGAGGCCATCACAAAGACTGTAATCAAGGTAAATCATCAGTTGATAGACACCAGGCTCCGTGATGAGAAATAGAGCTTCGTAAGTTCCATTATTGTGATCGAAAACAGTGGCCGCAATGCTTGTTGGGCCACGTACGTAAACCCTCCACGTGTCTCCACCAATCGATTTCGTTCGATTGTCTGAGGTTTTTGATTGGATAAAAATCTTGCTGAACTCTCCCGCTGGCCTGACATCTTTGAATATAATGTCACTTGTTGTAGCGTTGCTTCTATTGGTTTTTCCCCAATGCTCTTTCACTATTCCCCAGGCCATATTGTCAGCGCACGGCTTAATAATGTTTTTCCAGTCTACTCGTGCACGGCGCTGACGAAGCCACTCGTGTCGGAAATCTTGCAACCTCCTCGAAAACACCGACAATGGAGGTCTATGGACTTGCTTTGAAAAAAGAACCGGGCCATTGCTCATCCTGTCCGTAAAATACAGGAAGTAGAGGAGAAGTAGTACAACAAGGCAAATCGAAAAATTGAAGAACCGTATAATACCGGCACTGGTTTTTTCATGGTTCTTGGGAAGCTGAAAACTTGAGGACATCATCTTTGTAAACTACGTCACGCTGAAAATGGAAGAAAAAGGAGAATACTCACTAGGATTATAACTTAGGTGCCTAAGATTATATTATGCTGAAAAAGAATACGCTTTTTCTCTAGTTTTTATTCTACGCATAGTGATTACTGTAATGAACTCAGACCAATTTTGTAGCCAAGAAAAACCAAAAGCAATCGTTAATCTCTTGCTGACGATTCGCGGCGATTGCACGCCGTTTTGTGCGACGAGTTCTGATTGGCACATGAGAATGTCTAAAGCCATTACTTCATTCTAATAAACCAGGATATAGTTGTTTTTTTTTTAACATTGTTGCTCAATTCAATGAAGGCAATGGATCGCAGTCTTGTATAATCACATACCAAGCTGTGTTTTAATAAACAATGGCTTTGCCACCAAACATTCTAATCTAAGCAGAGGTGTTAGGCAGGGATGCCCAATCTCTGGGATCTTGCTTTTTTACTGCTACTTGTGTAGAACTTCTACGCAAGGCAGCGTAAAACTCCCTCTAAAAGCACTTGCCCATTTTATAGGGAAATCTCGGGTTTTTTTTTCCTTAATCTTTCCCGTTTCGATGTAATATTCTCTCAAAAACAGATTGGTAAGTAAGTGAGACCTGTTGACAGCCTATGCAACGAGTACACAGATGAAAACAACAACAAAGGCGCGTTAAGATCAGTGGTCCATTAAGCTTGTGTGTGAAAGAAATATTTTGCTGTTTTTCGCGTGCACTACAGCACTTATGTCCAGATATATTGGCTAATGAGATTCAATGCTCTTTATGAATAAGCATCACAGTGTCTTTTTCGTATTACTTAATATTTGACAGAATTATGTGTGTGTGTTTTGGTGACTCTATAGGAAAGCATTCATCTCATTGACATGCATTTGCGGACATACCTGCACTACATCCTAAGATCAAATTAGTATTTAATTTCTGTAGACACTCTCCCCTTTTGATGCCTTGCATGTAAACTTTACCGAATAAAATTGAAATTATTTCAAGTTTTATGTTTTGTTGTGTGTGTACCAGAAAAAGCTTTGCATTTACACCATATATTTACACTTACCGGACACCTAAGAACCGATTGCTACTTAAATTAAAAATATCTGGACAGGCCATTTAATTTATTGGTATAAAGAGGAAGATTAATATGAATCTTTATTAGTATGTAAGCTTATCTGCATGTAGGCAGACACAAGAGGTATGCTGCCATATTTATTTAATATCTTTTTGTCCCAGCTTTTCGTCTGAAGCAAGGAAATTAACAATTTTCATTCTAAGAAGCAATTTTTTAACTTCAGTATCACGCTTGGTTATCTTGCGGTTCATTTAATGGTTGACAGGCAGTGGCCTCGTTAACCTTACCACTGGCAGGTTTAATATCTTTAATTTTTCTTTTAATCATGATCATTAGCTGGTAAGGGATGCATTAAATCACCAATTTAATACTTTAGAGTACATTCAACATTTAGAATTTTAGATATTCAGTTTTGTTCGCAAGCTATCTTCAACATGTAAGCTGGCGTGAGGCACCGTTACCAACTTTACCTATGGCATAAATTATGTGAAGCAGCAGGTGACGTCAGACATTTTTCTAATTTTTCTAAAATAAATTTGTCTCTAGGGCGGCACCTATAGCATTGTCAAATGAGGAGAATCATGTTTCATATTCCTGTGATACCGATACTGAAAACTATCATCATTTAGTAAACTCCAACTAGTGGTCTATTATCAATGCTGCGTTCTGATTGGTTAATCTACTAGTAGTCAATTTGTTATAGCTCACTAGTAGCGAAAAGCGCCGGCTTTGAAAACCAAAACAATTGCGGCTGAATCGCTTTAACTAGCGAAAGATGTTTTGTCCGAATTTTTTTTTGACCAACTAGTTGGATTTTACTAAAACAATTATTCCTCTCGCCCTCATGGCCTCTCAGTCAATAGCCCATTCGGACTCGAGGAATAATTGTTAAATATATATCATAACCCCAGTTTTTCTCGCATTTTGATTGGGTCTTTCTTATGATCTATTAGGGGACAGATGCACGATTGTTATAAAATGTTAAAATAGCTGCTGTTCTAAAATGGCGGAAAGTTTTGAGAATTAAGATAAAACTTCACGTGACTGGGTTAAAAATAAAGTACAAAAAGTCTTGCCGAGGCATTGAACAGGTTCGAGAAGCCGGGGGAAGAAAGATAAAGCCGTTTCGTTTAGAAAATGATTCCGAAAAAGAATTCTCGAGCAGTCTCAGTCGGCAATCGAGCGAGACTAAACCACGCACAAAAACGATTGGTCTTGGTAAGCCGAAAACCATTGCTTTATCTCGAATTTACCAAACCCAATAAACAAATTGTTTCCGAGATTAATTTATTTATAAATTCAACTTTTCCCAGTGTCAAAATAACTGTTGACACACTGATTTATGTCAGGAATGAAACACTGATCAAAAAATCACTTCTTAAGATCGGATAAAATAAACACATAGCCCTGCTTTCCGATGCGAATGTTCCTGTCCGTTCAGGGCTCAACAGCGAGCTAAGTATAGCTAACCACATCTCACGGCCAACAGTATCGCGGCCAAAATGTGTCTCCAAACTGATTTGAGAATCATCAAAAACAGAAGACAAAAATCTCCACCGTCATTTACGTTCATTTCATTCAAATCTCGAATCAAATGGGCTCTAGGTTGACCGCAACCACACGTTTTCCGAGGATATTTTTTTCAACTCCTGCAGTTTTCAAGGCAACGTCCAAGCTTTTCGGCTCACAGGGCTGCTCTGATGACAAAATCTGACTTGATTTTTCCAGCATTTTCTTCAAGATTTGTAAATTTCGCAGTTCAATTCTGCTTTCGCTGTAAGTTTTATTCCACGAGTAGCGACGCTCGAGTCAGGTTTGATACAGTGGCGTAATTTTTCTCGACCAATCACAATTCTTTGCCACGCATAGTAACCAATGAAATTGCTTCATTTTGTGTAGATCATAGATTACTTCAAATGGCTTTTTTTGGTCTTCGCCAAAGTGGGGAAAGGCGGGGCAAAGGCCGGCTTTCGAGCTATATTGAAGTATCGAGCAATGCCGGCCGATGCGCTCTGAAAACACCCGAATACACCGTCCCAGGAAATGCAAGAAAACGCGAGGAAAACGTTGGAATTCGCACAATTTTCAATCCATCAACTGAACGGTGAACGCCAGGAAACAAGCGTTTTCTTGAATTCACCCGCGTTTGCTGTCAGAGAAAATGCAAGAAAATGTCTGAAAACGCAGGAATACACAATAATTTCCGTGCGTTTACCGAACGGTGAACGCTGGAAAATATGCTGTTTTCTTGAATTCTCTTTAATTCACCTTTCTCGGATAATACGAGAAAACAGGATAAACTTCTGTGAACGCGGGAATACACCATGCTTTCCTCACGTTAACCGAGCGGTGAATTCTGGTAAACAGTGTGTTTTCCGAAATTTAACGGCATTTGCCGTTCTGGAAAACAAGGGAAAATGCCGCTTTTCAACTGTAAGCCGCGGGTGAACGTGAAGTTTTACACCGGGAAAACATCTGTGAACACAGGCAAACAAGACATTCGCCAAGCGTTAACAGACCGGTAAATTCCAGAAAACATGCGTTTTTCGGCGTTCACCGTAATGGGAAAATACCGGATAATGGAACGAATACTCGAATTCACCGACAGCAAAACAATTAGAAAACCTTGGATTTTCCGATCGGTGAACACCAGTAGATGTAAGCAAATGCCACGTTTTGCGTAAATTCACCGCGCGTTTTCTAAACGGTTAACGCCACCTTTTTTGCCGTGGAGAAAAGGAAGTGCTGGATGATACGTAAGCATAATTCTTATGTTAGTTATTATGTTTGGTAATCGCACGGCACGAAAAATTGGATTTACTCTGAATTTGATATCTTAGCCAATTGAATAGTTATCGATCACCCATTCATAAATGACCTGAGAACTGATTAGTCACAGTTCAACTTGGTGATTTCTTTGATGTCATCAATTTATCATATCTGATATAAATATGATAACAGATCAGATTATGTAATTCAGGGCTCATGACTTAAACAGCAGCTATTCATTGTCATTGACAAGGAAACGTTCATGTTTGGCTAGTACAGTAGTTAAGGTTCCATATTTTACTAGCTTCTTTATTTAGTAGGTTAAATTGTTACAATGTTTGATAAAAGTCAAACTTGCCAATTAGTTGTCATTTTCAATAGCAAGTTCAAAAGCTGACCTTATAATAAATTATTATTTTGTGACCTCTCTGGACAGTACCAACAGTTTCAGAGTTTCAAAGCTTTGGTCTTCTATTGAGCAGTAGTGAGATGTGCAAAGAAATATAAATACTGTGCCAGTTAAAATCTGACTAGTTGAAATTTGCTTATGGATGTTGTTTTTATCCTTCAGCTAGCCGACATTCTAGGAGAAATGAAGATGTTAGAAAAAAGTGGAAAAGGATATAACTTACAACACCTTATTCATAGTCAACTCACATGCTTAATCATGCAGTGCTCCAGGTCAATGTGTGCAAACATCACAACATTTCGGTAAGTAAAGTGCTAGAATGTTCACTTTTTATTTCCATATTTCGTAGCATAGACCATCTTATGATTTCTTCAGGCACAATTTCTCAGATCTTTTCCAGCAGAGAAAGTATATGAACAGATTTAAAAAACTGCCTATAATTATTAATTTTATTTGATTGATCATTTTTATTGTTAGTAGTCTCATTCTGTGAGGAAAACTTGTCTGTTTTGGTTCTTACAAATACATAAACTGGCTCACCTGGACAAAGATTAAGAAATTAAAGTGTTATTGAAAACATGCAAGGGTGGAAATCTTTTTCGTAAATGAAGCAAAGTTGTAGAATGTTGCAGACCAGTCTCTGGTTTGTTTTAAATCTAAATTTTGAGTGTTTATCAGCTGTTTTGTTTGGCCATCAGTTCTCCAACACCCTCCAAGCCAAAATTTTCAAGCAAAATTAATATTTAGCTCTTATTAACCGAGCAGGAGGTCTGTATGGGAGAATCTTGACCGAGGTCGTAAGTACAGACCGAACGCAGTGAGGTCTGTACACACGACCGAGGTCAAGATTCTCCCATACAGACCGACTTAGCTCGGTTAATAAGATGTTTATTATATGGCAAAAACAAGAATAATTTGATTCGTTTAATGTAACAGGTTTGTACTAAGTGTCAGTTTGCTTGCAAACGGTGATGAGCGGCCGAATTTAATTCTTCCAAAGTTTGCTCGTCCTCTTTACTTTATTTTCTCATCAGTTTTTTGGCGTTTACAGAAATACATATTCTTAGATGAAAACAGTCAATGATTTTGCATTTTAGTTCCAACTTTTTCGCTTCAAAACATAACTGGTCTAGCTGCCGGTCTAGATGGGAAAATCTAGACCGCGGTCAATATCCATTTTAGCCAATCAAATTCGTGAATTTGTTAGTTCCCAGTTCTTGTGAGACAGATCTATATAATAAGATGAATTCATAACTATTGATGGGATCCATAGGGAATGTAAGGCGTAGAGGATTTGATAGTAACTCAGTAGAAATAAATTAACAAAGTCCTTTATTTTTCTTTACTCAATTTAAAATTTTGTGGCAAGTTTTGTCTGGATAATGGCCATTTCCCTCTTTGAGATGTGGCTGCAGGGAATAATGGTAATTGTTTACATATTGGATTGGATATTTGTTTTGATGAATACAACGACCATGATCCCCTTACGTACATACATACATACATACTTTATTGCAACTCCCTTAAAAGGGTTTTTCAGTTACAAGTTACAGGTTAGGTACAAGGTAGGTATGACGTCTTACATGTATGTAAAAGTTATTTAATCTCAGGGATTTCTTTAAGTGGAAAAAAATGTACCAATAGTGGCTAACTGACTATTTTGTGGTTAAAAGTAAGCTTTAAGAATGCATTTTAAGAATGGAAGGATTTTGCTAATCAAATATGCAATTATTTCGATTAGTTATATATATGCTCCTTTTTCACATAGAAACTACATGGAAAGATAAGGAAAAAGATATTACTGATTTAAGGAAATTACACAGCGACAGCAATATTCCCAAAGGTATGTGTATTGTCATTTCTTGTCACAGTTCTTGTCAGATTTGTTGGCTTTTTACATTGCTATTTTGCAACCATGAAAGATCTTCTGTTGTGAAAAGTCTGTAAGAGACAGGCAGGCAGACAGATGTACTTTCCTGTTTGCCTTTAGGCGCCTCTTCTACCCTTGACTCGTGCATTCTCGGAATAGTGTTATGCACTTTGATGAAAATATTTTTCCGCAGACAGTATCAGTTCCCGGAAGCAAACAGTTTCCTTAGAGCAAAGTTCAAAGAAAACCATGAGCTTTGAGGAACACATAATGCCAAGGACATATGTATTTGCATATTTTTAAAGTCAATACATGGAAGCTATTTTGTTCAATAGACCTTTACATGGTTTTTGACATCATAATACTTGGTTGGGGGTAAAGTAAAATTATAATGCAAATTTTCGTATGTATTGAACTCGGTTTTACAGTCTGAAATCATGAAAAACTTTACAGATGGCTGCTCTAGCGATGCTAGTTTCTTCTTATTTGATGAGTAAATTCATTCAGATAGTATCTCTGGTTGTTTCTTATTCATAAAAGTTTCAGAACTTAAATTTCGGCCGAAAATCAGTGAATTCTAATGACTTTTTTTGTTCTTCAATCATTGCGCATTCGCTTTATTTACGCCAATTCCTAAATTAGCTAGCATAGCTAAGTTGCATCTGGTAGTCACGATATTTGATACTCATTGCACAAGCTGTCGTATTCGATCCATCAATGATTTAAAATCAACAACACTCACCTAAGTTTGGTTGGTTAGGGTTCTTAATTATGAAGTCTTCCTCGTCCAGCAGAAAGTCCACCAGATTCAAGTTGTATGTTGTCCTCTGTACATTGAATGAAATAAATTAAGTGATGTGGTGGGGACAATAAAA
>JAHPZR010040190.1:25000-30000 GCA_019787425.1 Platygyra sinensis | reverse complement strand
GCAATTGAACAGGCAACAACTTTCAAACCAATACAAAGGTAGTACACTGCTACACTTATTTAGGGAACACTTAATTTTAGTGATCTACACGTACATAATTGTGTTGTACTCTATACTTGTAAGGTAATAACGAAATGACATTTTTCTCAAAGAAGAAAACCTCTTGTTTAGATTTTGAACAAGATTTCAGATCATTTCGCAGAACTTGCAATTGAAGTGCAATTGTCGCCTACAGGAAGGACAAGTCTCTTGACGTGGCCGTAAACGGTTTCCAGCACATTCCAAGACTTAGATTTTCATGGTTCATTTTAACCACTCTATATCAATTGATGCTACAATCATGATATCAAAAAGCTTCTTATTATAGAATTTTGATAAGAGGATAAGATGCAACTTTTGGCAAAGTTTAAAAAAATTCTTTACATGCGGTTCAGAGCCACCTTAAATTTTCGCAAATTTAAGGTGGCTCTTAACCGCATGTACAGAATTTTCTTAAACTTTGCCAAACGTTGCATCTTATCCTGCTTATCAAAATTCTATAATAAGAAAAAATTCACTGTGCCGTTTTTGAAATATAAGCACTTAAGGCCGAAATTAAAGGTGTTTTTAACAAGTCATAGTGTTGCTATGGTAACCTATTGTGTCACGATAATAATATTTACGTGTTCGCCAGTGATTGGGCAGTTTTTTGATACCATGATTGTAGCAATAATTGATAAAGAGTGTTAATAATGACCCATAAAAATCTACGTCTTGGAAAGTCCTGGAAACTGTTTTGAGCCACCTTAAAGACCATCGGGTCAGAGCTAAAATTCCTTCGCACGTTTAACAGCTACATTTTGGAGTTATGAACGGCAAGGGTCAAGTGACAACATCACAAAACTTCTCATTGGTCAGTTTATCCAGAACCAGTCTCACCAGTGTATAAAAGCTGCCCGCCGTTCGCGAGCCCTGGCCACAACCGCTTACAGCCACGCACTTGAGCCCTGTAATAAAAAGCAACTGACAAAGGAAACCCACTCTGTTTCCGAAACCGGTCCGGTCTTGCAAAACTAAACAATCAGTTTTTATCAGAACTCTATGGCCGCTCCAAACGGCGGTCTAGTCGGCGCCATTCTCGCCGTCGCTGACGACAAAACTTTGGATATTGAAAAACATTACAAGCCTTCATAAACGTATGCACATCTCTTCAAGTCACCCTCTAAGTACTAAAAAGGATTTTATTAAAATAGAAACTTTGTATTTACAGAGAACAAACTCGATTAAAGAAACCTTCGAGTTACGAAAGCTAGACTTTCTAACTCGTCTACTCGAGCGAGGCTATCCTAGAAAACTCGCCGAAGATATTGTAGCCGAAGTAAAATTCTCATCACGAAACGAGGCTCTATAAAATAAAACAAAAACATCCAGAAATGTTTTGCCCTTCATCACGACTTTCAACCCAGCTACGCCTGACCTAAGAAAGGTTCTTATGAAACATCACAACTGAGAGCAATAGACTCGGTCAAATATATTCAGACCTGCAATTGTCTCTGACCTTCTGGTCAGAGCTAAAACTGATTCTTTCGCACATTTAAAGTGGCTCAAAACAGTTTCCAGCACTTTCCAAGACGTAGATCTTGATAGGTCATAACTACCACTCTTTATCAATCGATACTACAATCATGGTATCAAAAAAATCCCCATCACTAGTAAACACGTTGGTATTATTTTTCGTGACACAAAAGGTTACCATAGCAACACTATGACCTGCTAAAAACATCCTTAATTTCTTAATTTCAAAAACAGCACGTTGGAATATTTTCTTATAATAGAATTTTGATAAGCAGGATAAGATGCAACTTTTGGCAAAGTTTAAAAAAATTCTGTACATGGGGTTCAGAGCACCTTAAATTTTTGAAAATTTAAGGTTATAATGACACATCAAAATCTAAGTCTTGGAATGTGCTGGAAACTGTTTTGAGCCACCTTAAAAACAACATTTCGGAGTTATAAACGGTAAGAGTCAAGTGACAATATCTATAGCCTGTGTCACAGTCGCCTGGGAGTGGCGGCTGTGACACAGGCTACAATATCACAAAACGCTGAACAGTGAACAATGAACAAATATCAACTCGTGATTAATTTGCTGTAATGATACTATATTTGCTAAGCTATTTACTTTCGGATATATATTTTTTCAAACTGAAAAAGTAACGGGAAGGAAATGGTCGATATAGCTGATTTGCAATGTTTAAGACAACATTTGCCATAGTGTTAGCGGCGTAACAACAAAAAGTCAGCGCTTAAACAATGTACCTGTGAGCTCGTTTTCTATTTCTCTTGTGGGTTCAAAGGCCTTTTTCCTGTTCAGGGTGATTAACTTTGACTAGGTTTCGGCATTTTTTTTTCCTCTGGCGAGAATTGTTACGATTGAATTTGTCGCTAAGAGGCAAAGCAGCCTTTAAAAAATTGTGTCGCCGGTACTCGTAGTTTGGTTTCTCGTCGTCTCTTTCTCCTGTTCGTAGAGCATGCAAAATACAAATCATAAAATGCAACGAGAAAGAATCAGCCAAATAATTTCTGTTGGTATGTCCATTCTCCATGTTTACATCCACTTTGCAAGTCCCTTCTATGCATCCCGTGGCTGACAAGTGCTGCTGCTTGTTTCTGGTAATTTGAAAATGATTTTGTTTTAACGTGGGGAGCCTTAAGAAAGTTACAAAGGGAAACAGTTCCTTATGTTGAAATAAATACACTTGTCGGAAACTATCGGGTGCATTGTGGGACTATGTCAAGTCAGGTTACAATATAAGAAAGGACTGAAAAGCATGGGTCTCACTTATGTGTGATGTTTTGGTCATTTTTTTTTTCTAAATTTTAGTCTTTTTCCTAAAATCTTGGCTTTAAGGACGTTCGCGCCCATTGCTACTGCGCATCTCTAGTGCGCACGCTTTTTATTGGTCACGCGCGCGCCACGTCATTTTCAAGCGCGCGCACCAAGTCGAAAACTCAACAAAACATAGAGCTGATGACCTTTGCGTTAACTTTGTGTGCGAATATTTTTGTTGGATGCTCGGTGACCCCCACTTTTTTTTCGGCAGAATCACTTCCTTTTCCTGATTTTTCCATTATACTTAAAAAAAAAAAATCTGTACGTGGAAGTTTTAATTATTTCCAATATACTATTCAAATAGGTCGGAATTGGTACATGGATACAGGTGTGCGTAACTCAGAAGTTGTACTTTTTTAAGGCTAATTCTAGCTGATTTAATGCATATGTAGCAAGATATATCAAATAGGCCTATATATGCTATGTTAAACACACATACTTAGATATGATTCTTCAACTTAATTATATGCCGATAGTAATGAATCCGGCCAGAATCGCCTCAGTGGCTGGAAATCCTAGAAATGCTATGATCTGTGATGCGCCTTATCTTCAAAACGAGTTCGGTGACCCCCGATTTTTTTTACGTTTTTCATCTAATCTTATCATTTTCTACCTGCAGTCAAAGTTTTAAAAAAATCTGTACGTGGGAATTTTTGGGCGCGAAACGTCCTTAAAAATGTTTATTTTTAAGTAAAATGAGTTTTTTTTTTGGACAATTTACGAAAATTAAGTGGTCACGTGATTCACCACGCCCTAAATTGAAAGAAATATGATCATTTAAATTACAGATGTAAACGTACTAGAAAACTCTCGTTTTTTCGTTAAGACCTTTACCTTACATGGTTATATGTCGTTCTTAACGGGGCTTCTGAAAATGTTTTATTCTTTTTTCATTATTTCTAATTTTTGCCTAGTCGCAATCCCTCTCCAATGGATATACGTTGTATTGAACAAAAGAAATAATGTTTCAAGCTCCGTTTAATTCTCTAAACTGGTGGTTATAGCCATTCGGATAAAAACAAAATTAATCAAGGATTACAACGCAAACTATTGTAAATTTGGTTTCAAATTTACCCGATAACAATTGGGCGTGGCAAGTCACATGATCAAGGAACAAAGTTCGTGAAATCAAAAATAAAAAGCTTCTTTCAAATACTTCACCAATACAAGTTTATCAGCGATAGTCTAAATGTATTTCAATTAAGACCACCCCCTCCAAAATATAGCGAGACCCTTTCCTTATTTCCTTGAGTTGCAATTTTTAATTTTGTCTTATTTACATTAATGCTCCCAACCCATGAGAACGAGAATCAAACAACAACAAATGTGGGGAAAGGGGTTGGGAATGAAGTACTCCAACAGGCACTATCGCTAATGCAATACTAGTCTAGCTTGGTAAGATGGGAGGGGTCAAAACCCCCCTCACCCCCTTTCTCTCTAGGGGTGCAGGTCACGATCCCCTAAGAGAGGTGCTACTCCTCTTGAGGGCTGCAGATCACAATACCCTGCAAGAGTCCTTACTCCTCTTTAGGGCTGCCATCACAATACCCTAAAAGAGGTCCTTACTCCTCTCCAGGGCTGCAGGTCACAATACCCTGCGAGAGGTCCCTAATCCTCCTCAGGGCTGCAGTCACAATACCCTGAAAGAGGTCCTTAGTCGGGTAAGGTAGTTAAGACTCATGGTTACTATGGCAACCAATCCATTTTGTGAGTCTATGGGGCAAAGAGTGACCTGTATGGGAGCACTTCATCCCAACCCAAAGTTTAATCGTCTAGATCAATTCAACGTCACGGGACAAAGGAGAGATATACACCTAAGATTTACTCTACAGTCCAGCTGTGTAGATCTCAATAGTAAGTGTAGCTTATCAGTTCATTATGCATCTTATGGGCAGGGAAACTGCTGAAGTCAAACCGGAATGTAATGGACCTACCGACTATATTAACTAATATAAGATCGTAATGATATTGTCAGATACTGGTGAGTAACAAAGTGTTGAGCCAAAGGCCTTCTTAACAACTATTCATTGCAAGAAAAAGTCTAACAAAACACTAGTGGAACCGAATCTTAACCTCATATTACAGATGCCTAGTCTATGAAAGAAGACAGGGATACTCTAATCATTAA
>JAHPZR010040190.1:15000-17500 GCA_019787425.1 Platygyra sinensis | reverse complement strand
TTCTAGTACGTTTACATCCTGTAATTAAATGATCATATTTCTTTCAATTTAGGGCGTGGTGAATCACGTGACACTTAATTTTCGTAATTGTCAAAAAAAAAACTCATTTTACTTAAAAATAAACATTTTTAAGGACGTTTCGCGCCCAAAACTTCCCACGTACATATTTTTTTAAAACTTTGACTGCAGGTAGAAAATGATAAGATTAGATGAAAAACGTAAAAAAAATCGGGGGTCACCGAACTCGTTTTGAAGATAAGGCGCATCACAGATCATAGCATTTCTAGGATTTCCAGCCACTGAGGCGATTCTGGCCGGATTCATTACTATCGGCATATAATTAAGTTGAAGAATCATATCTAAGTTATGTGTGTTTAACATAGCATATATAGGCCTATTTGATATATCTTTGCTACATATGCCATTAAATCAGCTAGAATTAGCCTTAAAAAAGTACAACTTCTGAGTTACGCACACCTGTATCCATGTACCAATTCGACCTATTTGAATAGTATATTGGAAATAATTAAAACTTCCCACGTACAGATTTTTTTGTGTTTTAAGTATAATGGAAAAATCGGAAAAAGGAAGTGATCTGTCCGAAAAAAAAGTGGGGGTCACCGAGCATCCAACAAAAATATTCGCACACAAAGTTAACGCAAAGGTCATCAGCTCTATGTTTTGTTGAGTTTTCGACTTGGTGCGCGCGCTTGAAAATGACGTGGCGCGCGCGTGACCAATAAAAGCGTGCGCACTAGAGATGCGCAGTAGCAATGGGCGCGAACGTCCTTAAAGCCCAAGATTTTAGGAAAAAGACTAAAATTTAGAAAAAAAAAATGACCAAAACATCACACATAAGTGAGACCCATGCTTTTCAGTCCTTTCTTATATTGTAACCTGACTTGACATAGTCCCACAATGCACCCGATAGTTTCCGACAAGTGTATTTATTTCAACATAAGGAACTGTTTCCCTTTGTAACTTTCTTAAGGCTCCCCACGTTAAAACAAAATCATTTTCAAATTACCAGAAACAAGCAGCAGCACTTGTCAGCCACGGGATGCATAGAAGGGACTTGCAAAGTGGATGCAAACATGGAGAATGGACATACCAACAAAAATTATTTGGCTGATTCTTTCTCGTTGCATTTTATGATTTGTATTTGGCATGCTCTACGAACAGGAGAAAGAGACGACGAGAAACCAAACTACGAGTACCGGCGACACAATTTTTTACAGGCTGCTTTGCCTCTTAGCGACAAATTCAATCGTAACAATTCTCGCCAGAGGAAAAAAAAAATGCCGAAACCTAGTCAAAGTTAATCACCCTGAACAGGAAAAGGCCTTTGAACCCACAAGAGAAATAGAAAACGAGCTCACAGGTACATTGTTTAAGCGCTGACTTTTTGTTGTTACGCCGCTAACACTGTGGCAAATGTTGTCTTAAACATTGCAAATCAGCTATATCGACCATTTCCTTCCCGTTACTTTTTCAGTTTGAAAAAATATATATCCGAAAGTAAATAGCTTAGAAAATGTAGTATCATTACAGCAAATTAATCACGAGTTGATATTTGTTCATTGTTCACTGTTCAGCGTTTTGTGATATTGTAGCCTGTGTCACAGCCGCCACTCCCAGGCGACTGTGACACAGGCTAGTGATATTGTCACTTGACCCTTACCGTTTATAACTCCGAAATGTTGTTTTTAAGGTGGCTCAAAACAGTTTCCAGCACATTCCAAGACTTAGATTTTGATGTGTCATTATAACCTTAAATTTTCAAAAATTTAAGGTGAATTTTTTTAAACTTTGCCAAAAGTTGCATCTTATCCTGCTTATCAAAATTCTATTATAAGAAAATATTCCAACGTGCCGTTTTTGAAATTAAGAAATTAAGGATGTTTTTAGCAGGTCATAGTGTTGCTACGGTAACCTTTTGTGTCACGAAAATAATGCCAACGTGTTTACTAGTGATGGGGATTTTTTTGATACCATGATTGTAGTATCGATTGATAAAGAGTGGTAGTTATGACCTATCAAGATCTACGTCTTGGAAAGTGCTGGAAACTGTTTTGAGCCACTTTAAATGTGCGAAAGAATCAGTTTTAGCTCTGACCAGAAGGTCAGAGACAATTGCAGGTCTGAATATATTTGACCGAGTCTATTGCTCTCAGTTGTGATGTTTCATAAGAACCTTTCTTAGGTCAGGCGTAGCTGGGTTGAAAGTCGTGATGAAGGGCAAAACATTTCTGGATGTTTTTGTTTTATTTTATAGAGCCTCGTTTCGTGATGAGAATTTTACTTCGTCTACAATATCTTCGGCGAGTTTTCTAGGATAGCCTCGCTCGAGTAGACGAGTTAGAAAGTCTAGCTTTCGTAACTCGGAGGTTTCTTTAATCGAGTTTGTTCTCTGTAAACACAAAGTTTCTACTTTAATAAAATCCTTTTTAGTACTTAGAGGGTGACTTGAAGAGATGTGCATACGTTTATGTAGGCTTGT
>JAHPZR010040190.1:0-10000 GCA_019787425.1 Platygyra sinensis | reverse complement strand
TTGCTTTTCGCTTGCTGTTCCTGTACTTTTCTCGGTCGTTCTTTCTCGCTATCTTGTACTCCTTACTTTATTTCTATCAGCTGTCAAAGGTTTGGTAGCGATCGTTTAAAAGACCGGCGAATGAGAAAGTCAGAGAGTACAAACCTGAGAAGTGTAGAATCGATAATTGGTTTCCTTTGAAGACGTGGCCTTCTCCTTGCAGATGGCGGTGGATGACTTCCAAATGATTTTAGCCTTGTACTTTGGAACTCTCTCACCATTTGAAAGTTCACTGGCCTTCATAGCCAGTATCAAGTCATCTATGAGGCTCTTATAAGTAGTAAAATTGATCTTTTTTTGCATAATGCACGACAAGATTTAAAAGCAAGGCGCTTTCCTCTTGTTGCAATTCTGGCAAGCGAAGAACGTTGACAACGGTTTCGATGACTAATTCAGGACTAAACTGAAGATCTCTTTCGAGTTTAATGTTAAAGCCTTTGTGAGCACGGTCGATCCCCATGTAGCTGTTGTCGCATTCTTTATAAAGTAATTTACATAAGGGACGAGTCTTGACAGATGTGTACAGCCGATAACCAAGTGAATCACCGTAGATCCAGAGCGTTCCAGACTGCGAGTAATCTTGCGGCATCGTCCATTTGTAAAACTCTGTTTTATAAAATTTAAGAAAGAAAGCAAATTAAAGTAACCAAAAAGTGCAGTCCCGAAACAATAGGGAGCTTAAGATACAGACGTTTTTCGGGGCGACGGCGACGTGACAACCCGGGTAGACTGGTTCTGAGGTTGCTGTTTTCGTGTCATAGTTAAAGTTGTTAAGATTTCGATGACGGCCGGCCTCTGCGACTTCGTCGATTTATTTGTCGCACTTTAAATATAAGCAGGCTTTTTTTATCGCAGCATGGCTACGTTTGAGGAGTTCCGCCTTCTCCTGGTCCTTTACTACGACGCTAATCTTACTAGCGATGAAAATTTCTTGCTTGTGTACGAAATGTTTATGTCGAACTGACTCCAATTTCCATATGACGAGTAAAGTCGCTTTGACTTGGATATTACACATGAGTGTAGCTGAGAGCAAAGCAGAATTCACGTTTGACATAAAGGACCTTCCAGTTCTTGATGAAGTCTTGTAGATTCCATCATAAATGCCCAAAACTTACTTCGACAATTTGGACTTCACTGAAGTACATGTTGCTTCGGTCATTTTGAGCTAAAGAGAAAACAAAAGGTCTCTTGAGTCGGCCGAGACGTCTTGGGATGATTTATGCGAAATGTAATAATGCAATCACTTGAATACAAATGACAAAATTGGCAGTATATTACAAAAACAAACAAGATCAACTCACGTTTTCACCGCGACGGCAAACCCACTGATCTCACGTCGCCGACGTGAGGGCAACGGCGGGGCCGCATGCGCAGTCAATCTCGCCCCAATCTTAATCGTTCTTCACGTCGCCGTCGCCCCGAAAACGTCTGCATCTTAAGCTCCCTAATGAGAAACCTTAGAATACGGTAAACAACGTAAAACGGCCAATTGCATACTGCAGCAGTCTAAAGTAACTTGAAACACAGCTACATGTTTTAAACGGAATGGCTTCCTGACACTATCAGGCTGCCAATAACTCCTTGTTTTGCCGGTATACCGTGACTAAATAAGTCATTTCCAACCTTTTAGATAAGGCATCCACTGTTCATTTTTCCATTGACCGAATCCATCCCATAAATACTTGCA
This sequence comes from Platygyra sinensis, assembly GCA_019787425.1. Lineage (NCBI taxonomy): Eukaryota > Metazoa > Cnidaria > Anthozoa > Scleractinia > Merulinidae > Platygyra > Platygyra sinensis. Next base: position 8,274 of record JAHPZR010040190.1, on the reverse strand, counting down.
GCTTTCAGAACAGGAGACAAGGTCCTCAACTTTGTCTGTATGAGAAACAACAGCGGAAATATATATCGCCCATTCGTAAAATCTGAATCTTGAAATATTGTCATACTAAAACAACACGATTGAACCTGTAACCTTGCAATTATAAATGTTCCAAATCGTTTTCAATATTCTTATTTCTCTTTTTAATCCTAAGAACATTTTTTTTTCTTTGTCATGTGTGCAAATGGACGGCGCCTGCTAGCAAATCGCTACAGTTACGCCTCCACTAGACTTCATGATGTCCTCGGGCAGACGGCAGTATAGACCGCTAATCGGTTGGCTCCTCCTAGTAATCATCGAGCGAACTAAATTTCAGATGAGTGCAGCCTAGGTTAAATTTAACACTAATTGAAAATGGGAGGGAAGGGGGCAGCGATAAATAATATAAATAAACGAAACATGCAGCAGGAAGCCCTCTGGTTCTTTTTTTGTTTTTTTTTTTTGTTTTGTTTTGTTTTGTTTTGTTTTTGTTTTTTTTTTGCGTGGTAAGCTTTACAAGCAGCTGTTATTACCAATGCAAAGAAAAAATAATCACAGGTTACATGAATGAATGGATCAAATCTGCGGGCATGTTTTTGGAAAAGTAGTCAAATACTGCACTGAGAGTGATATGTGCCTCGCGTACTCTTAAAACAGGCCATCCCATGCTTGTATTGAGGCCAGTTTAAGTCACTCTAAATGAGTAGAAAAGGCCAGACAAAGCTAAATTAGGGGTGGTTAAATTGATCATTTTACTGGCGGCACCAATTTAGACATGCTTATCCTCTGCGATACCAAATGTTGGCTTTTGCCAAGAGAAAACGCTTTTCTAGTACGCATTGGGAATGTTTCAGTTTGACCTTTAGAATACGATGACAGAGGAGAAGTTGCTGGGAGTTGCTATTGAAAAGATCGACAAGATCGAGACAATCAGTCCGTCATATCGATGCTGCTACTTCAGGAGGGGTGAGCTTCTAAAACTAAATTTCGGAAATCAAAGCGAATTGTTTCTTCGAGGCTACCGCATAGTATTTCGAGAACACTGCAGTCTTGCGAGCCTCTAAAAAGCTTATGAACCAGTGGTCCAAGTAGAACCAGTGTATGCATGTTGATACTAGAGTTTGGACAAGCATGCTGCTAGCGGTTGCGAGCCGTATGTAACTTTAGCTCCTTTCAAATACAACTCACCATTTCGCATTTTAATCAGCAAACTCTGAACTCCTTGTTTCGTAATTTCATTAGAAAATTGCACTTTTTCGTCAGCCACACTGCGGCCAGATCCCTTTGGACTAGAACCTATAAATCCTTATTTAAAAATTAATCTAAACAGGGAACTTTGAAGGCACTGTTCTTCTCTCGAAAGTCACTATTAACTGAAGTTCGGTTTGTGGCTGACAGTTGTCGTTTCCTTAGCCAATCGAATTATTTGAACATTTTAAGGGGGAGAAACTTAACTACAAGTCCGTTGCTAAGGAAACCTCAAAACCTCCTTTTTTGGCTCCTGAAATCCAGTGGGCATCAAAGTTTACCGTGTTTGTTAGATTCACGTTTCCTTTAAATGTTTCGAACCACGCCCATATTTGGTATATCACGTGACCAAAATAGAAAACGTTTAGAAAACTCGAACTAAGTGGATCGTTTTCGAGATATAACAATACGTTTTGTTAAAACACGGTATTATCCACAACTTGTAGTATGCGTTTGAGGAAATTTACAATATTTCAAAAATTACAGATCTTTCAGGTGGATGGTACCAGTTTCCAGTACTTTCCAAGACTTAAAGTTTGATGGGTCATTATATATGTTAAATATATAGTGAACTTATTGCATGGAAGGGCAAGAAATATTATGAGCTACATTAAAATCTAGTTACTATTTTGACTTAAGCGAAACAAAAAAAACTTCATCCTTTACAAAGTGAAACACAGTCTGCTTACCACAAATAGGGACTTTTAGTTGGGACTTGGTTACATTTATTGTTAGGGCAGATTGTCCATTGCTGAATTGCTGTTTAGCCAAATATTCGTCTAACGGACCTAGTATCCCCTCTCTATGGTCGCCTATAATGAACCAATCGCGAGGCGGGTCTTTGAGGCCATCACAAAGACTGTAATCAAGGTAAATCATCAGTTGATAGACACCAGGCTCCGTGATGAGAAATAGAGCTTCGTAAGTTCCATTATTGTGATCGAAAACAGTGGCCGCAATGCTTGTTGGGCCACGTACGTAAACCCTCCACGTGTCTCCACCAATCGATTTCGTTCGATTGTCTGAGGTTTTTGATTGGATAAAAATCTTGCTGAACTCTCCCGCTGGCCTGACATCTTTGAATATAATGTCACTTGTTGTAGCGTTGCTTCTATTGGTTTTTCCCCAATGCTCTTTCACTATTCCCCAGGCCATATTGTCAGCACACGGCTTAATAATGTTTTTCCAGTCTACTCGTGCACGGCGCTGACGAAGCCACTCGTGTCGGAAATCTTGCAACCTCCTCGAAAACACCGACAATGGAGGTCTATGGACTTGCTTTGAAAAAAGAACCGGGCCATTGCTCATCCTGTCCGTAAAATACAGGAAGTAGAGGAGAAGTAGTACAACAAGGCAAATCGAAAATTGAAGAACCGTATAATACCGGCACTGGTTTTTTCATGGTTCTTGGGAAGCTGAAAAACTTGAGGACATCATCTTTGTAAACTACGTCACGCTGAAAATGGAAGAAAAAGGAGAATACTCACTAGGATTATAACTTAGGTGCCTAAGATTATATTATGCTGAAAAAGAATACGCTTTTTCTCTAGTTTTTATTCTACGCATAGTGATTACTGTAATGAACTCAGACCAATTTTGTAGCCAAGAAAAACCAAAAGCAATCGTTAATCTTTGCTGACGATTCGCGGCGATTGCACGCCGTTTTGTGCGACGAGTTCTGATTGGCACATGAGAATGTCTAAAGCCATTACTTCATTCTAATAAACCAGGATATAGTTTTTTTTTTTTTTTAACATTGTTGCTCAATTCAATGAAGGCAATGGATCGCAGTCTTGTATAATCACATACCAAGCTGTGTTTTAATAAACAATGGCTTTGCCACCAAACATTCTAATCTAAGCAGAGGTGTTAGGCAGGGATGCCCAATCTCTGGGATCTTGCTTTTTTACTGCTACTTGTGTAGAATTTCTACGCAAGGCAGCGTAAAACTCCCTCTAAAAGCACTTGCCCATTTTATAGGGAAATCTCGGTTTTTTTTTCCTTAATCTTTCCCATTTCGATGTAATATTCTCTCAAAAACAGATTGGTAAGTAAGTGAGACCTGTTGACAGCCTATGCAACGAGTACACAGATGAAAACAACAACAAAGGCGCGTTAAGATCAGTGGTCCATTAAGCTTGTGTGTGAAAGAAATATTTTGCTGTTTTTCGCGTGCACTACAGCACTTATGTCCAGATATATTGGCTAATGAGATTCAATGCTCTTTATGAATAAGCATCACAGTGTCTTTTTCGTATTACTTAATATTTGACAGAATTATGTGTGTGTGTTTTGGTGACTCTATAGGAAAGCATTCATCTCATTGACCTGCATTTGCGGACATACCTGCACTACATCCTAAGATCAAATTAGTTTTTAATTTCTGTAGACACTCTCCCCTTTTGATGCCTTGCATGTAAACTTTACCGAATAAAATTGAAATTATTTCAAGTTTTATGTTTTGTTGTGTGTGTACCAGAAAAAGCTTTGCATTTACACCATATATTTACACTTACCGGACACCTAAGAACCGATTGCTACTAAATTAAAAATATCTGGACAGGCCATTTATTTATTGGTATAAAGAGGAAGATTAATATGAATCTTTATTAGTATGTAAGCTTATCTGCATGTAGGCAGACACAAGAGGTATGCTGCCATATTTATTTAATATCTTTTTGTCCCAGCTTTTCGTCTGAAGCAAGGAAATTAACATTTTCATTCTAAGAAGCAATTTTTTAACTTCAGTATCACGCTTGGTTATCTTGCGTTCATTTAATGTTGACAGGCAGTGGCCTCGTTAACCTTACCACTGGCAGGTTTAATATCTTTAATTTTTCTTTTAATCATGATCATTAGCTGGTAAGGGATGCATTAAATCACCAATTTAATACTTTAGAGTACATTCAACATTTAGAATTTTAGATATTCAGTTTTGTTCGCAAGCTATCTTCAACATGTAAGCTGGCGTGAGGCACCGTTACCAACTTTACCTATGGCATAAATTATGTGAAGCAGCAGGTGACGTCAGACATTTTTCTAATTTTTCTAAAATAAATTTGTCTCTAGGGCGGCACCTATAGCATTGTCAAATGAGGAGAATCATGTTTCATATTCCTGTGATACCGATACTGAAAACTATCATCATTTAGTAAACTCCAACTAGTGGTCTATTATCAATGCTGCGTTCTGATTGGTTAATCTACTAGTAGTCAATTTGTTATAGCTCACTAGTAGCGAAAAGCGCCGGCTTTGAAAACCAAAACAATTGCGGCTGAATCGCTTTAACTAGCGAAAGATGTTTTGTCCGAATTTTTTTTTGACCAACTAGTTGGATTTTACTAAAACAATTATTCCTCTCGCCCTCATGGCCTCTCAGTCAATAGCCCATTCGGACTCGAGGAATAATTGTTAAATATATATCATAACCCCAGTTTTTCTCGCATTTTGATTGGGTCTTTCTTATGATCTATTAGGGGACAGATGCACGATTGTTATAAAATGTTAAAATAGCTGCTGTTCTAAAATGGCGGAAAGTTTTGAGAATTAAGATAAAACTTCACGTGACTGGGTTAAAAATAAAGTACAAAAAAGTCTTGCCGAGGCATTGAACAGGTTCGAGAAGCCGGGGGAAGAAAGATAAAGCCGTTTCGTTTAGAAAATGATTCCGAAAAAGAATTCTCGAGCAGTCTCAGTCGGCAATCGAGCGAGACTAAACCACGCACAAAAACGATTGGTCTTGGTAAGCCGAAAACCATTGCTTTATCTCGAATTTACCAAACCCAATAAAACAAATTGTTTCCGAGATTAATTTATTTATAAATTCAACTTTTCCCAGTGTCAAAATAACTGTTGACACACTGATTTATGTCAGGAATGAAACACTGATCAAAAAATCACTTCTTAAGATCGGATAAAATAAACACATAGCCCTGCTTTCCGATGCGAATGTTCCTGTCCGTTCAGGGCTCAACAGCGAGCTAAGTATAGCTAACCACATCTCACGGCCAACAGTATCGCGGCCAAAATGTGTCTCCAAACTGATTTGAGAATCATCAAAAACAGAAGACAAAAATCTCCACCGTCATTTACGTTCATTTCATTCAAATCTCGAATCAAATGGGCTCTAGGTTGACCGCAACCACACGTTTTCCGAGGATATTTTTTTCAACTCCTGCAGTTTTCAAGGCAACGTCCAAGCTTTTCGGCTCACAGGGCTGCTCTGATGACAAAATCTGACTTGATTTTTCCAGCATTTTCTTCAAGATTTGTAAATTTCGCAGTTCAATTCTGCTTTCGCTGTAAGTTTTATTCCACGAGTAGCGACGCTCGAGTCAGGTTTGATACAGTGGCGTAATTTTTCTCGACCAATCACAATTCTTTGCCACGCATAGTAACCAATGAAATTGCTTCATTTTGTGTAGATCATAGATTACTTCAAATGGCTTTTTTTGGTCTTCGCCAAAGTGGGGAAAGGCGGGGCAAAGGCCGGCTTTCGAGCTATATTGAAGTATCGAGCAATGCCGGCCGATGCGCTCTGAAAACACCCGAATACACCGTCCCAGGAAATGCAAGAAAACGCGAGGAAAACGTTGGAATTCGCACAATTTTCAATCCATCAACTGAACGGTGAACGCCAGGAAACAAGCGTTTTCTTGAATTCACCCGCGTTTGCTGTCAGAGAAAATGCAAGAAAATGTCTGAAAACGCAGGAATACACAATAATTTCCGTGCGTTTACCGAACGGTGAACGCTGGAAAATATGCTGTTTTCTTGAATTCTCTTTAATTCACCTTTCTCGGATAATACGAGAAAACAGGATAAACTTCTGTGAACGCGGGAATACACCATGCTTTCCTCACGTTAACCGAGCGGTGAATTCTGGTAAACAGTGTGTTTTCCGAAATTTAACGGCATTTGCCGTTCTGGAAAACAAGGGAAAATGCCGCTTTTCAACTGTAAGCCGCGGGTGAACGTGAAGTTTTACACCGGGAAAACATCTGTGAACACAGGCAAACAAGACATTCGCCAAGCGTTAACAGACCGGTAAATTCCAGAAAACATGCGTTTTTCGGCGTTCACCGTAATGGGAAAATACCGGATAATGGAACGAATACTCGAATTCACCGACAGCAAAACAATTAGAAAACCTTGGATTTTCCGATCGGTGAACACCAGTAGATGTAAGCAAATGCCACGTTTTGCGTAAATTCACCGCGCGTTTTCTAAACGGTTAACGCCACCTTTTTTGCCGTGGAGAAAAGGAAGTGCTGGATGATACGTAAGCATAATTCTTATGTTAGTTATTATGTTTGGTAATCGCACGGCACGAAAAATTGGATTTACTCTGAATTTGATATCTTAGCCAATTGAATAGTTATCGATCACCCATTCATAAATGACCTGAGAACTGATTAGTCACAGTTCAACTTGGTGATTTCTTTGATGTCATCAATTTATCATATCTGATATAAATATGATAACAGATCAGATTATGTAATTCAGGGCTCATGACTTAAACAGCAGCTATTCATTGTCATTGACAAGGAAACGTTCATGTTTGGCTAGTACAGTAGTTAAGGTTCCATATTTTACTAGCTTCTTTATTTAGTAGGTTAAATTGTTACAATGTTTGATAAAAGTCAAACTTGCCAATTAGTTGTCATTTTCAATAGCAAGTTCAAAAGCTGACCTTATAATAAATTATTATTTTGTGACCTCTCTGGACAGTACCAACAGTTTCAGAGTTTCAAAGCTTTGGTCTTCTATTGAGCAGTAGTGAGATGTGCAAAGAAATATAAATACTGTGCCAGTTAAAATCTGACTAGTTGAAATTTGCTTATGGATGTTGTTTTTATCCTTCAGCTAGCCGACATTCTAGGAGAAATGAAGATGTTAGAAAAAAGTGGAAAAGGATATAACTTACAACACCTTATTCATAGTCAACTCACATGCTTAATCATGCAGTGCTCCAGGTCAATGTGTGCAAACATCACAACATTTCGGTAAGTAAAGTGCTAGAATGTTCACTTTTTATTTCCATATTTCGTAGCATAGACCATCTTATGATTTCTTCAGGCACAATTTCTCAGATCTTTTCCAGCAGAGAAAGTATATGAACAGATTTAAAAAACTGCCTATAATTATTAATTTTATTTGATTGATCATTTTTATTGTTAGTAGTCTCATTCTGTGAGGAAAACTTGTCTGTTTTGGTTCTTACAAATACATAAACTGGCTCACCTGGACAAAGATTAAGAAATTAAAGTGTTATTGAAAACATGCAAGGGTGGAAATCTTTTTCGTAAATGAAGCAAAGTTGTAGAATGTTGCAGACCAGTCTCTGGTTTGTTTTAAATCTAAATTTTGAGTGTTTATCAGCTGTTTTGTTTGGCCATCAGTTCTCCAACACCCTCCAAGCCAAAATTTTCAAGCAAAATTAATATTTAGCTCTTATTAACCGAGCAGGAGGTCTGTATGGGAGAATCTTGACCGAGGTCGTAAGTACAGACCGAACGCAGTGAGGTCTGTACACACGACCGAGGTCAAGATTCTCCCATACAGACCGACTTAGCTCGGTTAATAAGATGTTTATTATATGGCAAAAACAAGAATAATTTGATTCGTTTAATGTAACAGGTTTGTACTAAGTGTCAGTTTGCTTGCAAACGGTGATGAGCGGCCGAATTTAATTCTTCCAAAGTTTGCTCGTCCTCTTTACTTTATTTTCTCATCAGTTTTTTGGCGTTTACAGAAATACATATTCTTAGATGAAAACAGTCAATGATTTTGCATTTTAGTTCCAACTTTTTCGCTTCAAAACATAACTGGTCTAGCTGCCGGTCTAGATGGGAAAATCTAGACCGCGGTCAATATCCATTTTAGCCAATCAAATTCGTGAATTTGTTAGTTCCCAGTTCTTGTGAGACAGATCTATATAATAAGATGAATTCATAACTATTGATGGGATCCATAGGGAATGTAAGGCGTAGAGGATTTGATAGTACT
>JAHPZR010040189.1:12500-16228 GCA_019787425.1 Platygyra sinensis | reverse complement strand
GATGACGATGATGATGTATCAACTAATCGTTACGCCTTCCTGATGGCCAAGTCAAACGATAGTGATGTCATCATTGACAAAAGCGCGAAGGTGCTGGTGAGTTTCTTGGATGGTGTTGTTCTTCTACAGACAGACAAACCAATCTACACTCCGCGACAAAGTGGCAGCTTGGAGTACACAAAAGGTAAAGTCAGTCTGTACGCCGACCAATCAAATTTTCTTTTTACAGATAGAATACGATTAATCAGTTTTAGGAAGATAGATCCATTTATGTAAGCTTTGATAAAAGCACGAGGGCATAGCAATACTTGATCCACCCATGTTTATGGACACCCAAAGCTACCGAACCCGCTTTGAAGAGTGTCCTTTCCAGGGGCTTCCAGGGCTTTTTATCCCAAGATTCAGCTGTACCGTAATAGACTTGTTTGAAATGTTTCATTCGCTCCTCGTGGGAGTCGTTCTATTTCAACCTCACGAAACAATACATCATTAAAACCATTAAGTTGTAAAGTACTTCATATTCTAAGTGAAAAAAGGTTTACAACATTTTCCACTCTATCCCGGTTGTTCGAAGGTCGGATAATGCTATTCACCGCATAAATTACTATGCAGTGGATAAGTGTTAACAAAACGAAGTACGCAGTCCGCTGGATGGACTGGATAGGGATTCATAGTGAACAAGTTGGGCAGGACTTGATTGTGTGATGTTTCACTTTCAGTGAAAATACGAATCATTCCTCTTGGTTTTGACCTGAAACCGAAAAAGGAGAAAAAGGTTGGTGGCAACTTGAATGTTCATATCAGTTTTTTTGTTTTCTAGCGTGCAATGAATCAAATCTATTTCTCCATCCTAATCATTGACTCTATAAGGCCACTGGCCTAGCTATACAGGGTATTGAGGGAGAAAATAGGTTGTTTGAAAATGAATAGTGCTTTTCATTATTCTAAAGAAAACTCGAGGTATTCTTAAACTATTGTTATATTTTACCCCTTTTTTTTCTTGTTACAGTAAATAAAGCATTCCCAGAGACATAAGTGATAGGAATAAAGCAATTCATTCACTGGTCCCGGACGTTCTTTTGGTCATGAACCTTCAAATTTTCCATAACCATTACACTGAAATGTATTGTCATCTGTAGCCATAGAGGGTGCATGCAATGTTCTTTCTAAGCTTTTAATCGAAAAGCCTCTGATCTTTTTCCTCTTTCTTGCTCCTAGGTGACAGTTATTGTGAAGGTAAGTGAGATGGGCTGCTTAAAAATCTACATAAAAGATTGAGACTGCATACGAGTTAGAGGCTTATCAGACCGGAGCTTATCCCCGGCTGTCGTAGCATGAAGTGACTAGGAGTATTTCTACTCCCCCCGTGGATGGGGTGTTAGCCCTTGGCAGGGTTACCCCGGTCATTAATTTCGCCGGTACCCATTTACTCACCCGGGTGGAGAGAGGCACTGTGTGAGTTAACTGTATTGCCCAAGAACACAACACAATGTCCTCGACCAGGGCTCGAACCCAGACCGCTCGATCCGGCGTTGAGCGCACTAACCACATAAGGCCACCGCGCCTCCACTCTGTCTGTCACGTGGGATAGTTTAATTTTTTCAAATACGTCATGTTAAATAAGCTAAACTCAAGAGTTAAAACTCTTACTGCAAAAAACGCCCATACTCGTCAGTACGTAATTTTGCTTACACTTGATTTAGATTATTTAATAGCAATCACGAGCACAATTACTGATTTTTCAGAACCCTCAAGGAATTGTGGTACAGAGATGGAGGGAATTGACTACCGAAACTGGTAAAGCATGTTTTCTTTTTTACCATTATGGGAAGAAGGTAGGTGAAGTGAAGGTGGTGATCTGCAAACACACACATCTTCGATTCGCGTATGCGATATGGAGCGATTCAATAACCTGAGTAATTTGAACATTCAAGTAGTTTTCGATTCTTTTCTAAATCAAGCTTGCTTCTCCATATTTGAACATCGTATCCGGGCACCAAATGCATGCAGGGTTAAAATGGACCAGTAAAATTTTAGCCTAAGTGAACGAGAAGAAGGAGAAGCAATCAAGACAATTAGTTACCAATCACAGTGTTTTTTAATTTCTTTAGGTTTTATCACAAAGATCTTTGGTCTCAGCGAATTTGCGTTAATCGGTAACTGGACTGTCCTGGCACTTCATGGACATAAGGTAACGGTTAATGATGATGTCATTTTATGAATTCTTCTGATTTGTTTCTTCACTCTTAATTTGAAGAAGTTTTTAATTGCTCAGACTGTACCGCCAATACAAGTGATTTCTTTTCCAGAACACACAAAATGTCTCAGTAAAGTTTGAAGTGAAAGAATATGGTAGGAATACATTTTGATAAATTACACACAACTGTTTAAAAAGCATATCATAATAATTGGATACCCATTTTTCGTTTTAGTGCTCCCGAAGTTTTCTGTCAGCATATCAGGACCGAAATATATACTACCAAATGTAAAAGCCATTACCTGTATAATTAAAGCAAGGTATGTGATCAAATAATTTTTCTACCTTATTTAAATTTCAAAGAAGCAAGGTGTGTTCAGGGTCAAAAGAAAATTATATTAAAGTGGCGTGAGCACACAGTTATTCCAGAGTATTTTGTACTTTGTTTTCTCTCACGTGGATACAAATGCAAGTTTATTGAAACGAGTTCGACTCTCACAGGATACCAATATGGCCGCCGTTTCATTGTTTTGGAACACCAATATGGCTGCCGGTGACGTCACGTGAAAAAGTTGTAGATCTCAGGCTCTTCGCTTGACTTATTGACGCAAGTTTTAACCTAAACACTATTATTAAACTATGTATGTAAAAATACATGTTTTCTTGTAATTTTGCAGATACACTTATGGAAAGCCAGTCAATGGAACGGTACTGGTCAAGTTTTCCATGGTAGGGCGACGCATCAGGGGTGTTTCAGTAAGGCAATTAGCTGATGAGGTAACTTTGCCAAATTGATCGCTCTATTTACGGCAAAAAGTGATTTAATAAAGATCAGGACATTCGAACCTCTGTATGGTACCTACAAACACGTTGTCAGATTTTCGAATTTCACTTTATTTGAAGGGTTTTATGTCGTTGAAATACATATATAATTAATTTACTCAGACTGATTGAATCAGTTAAACTGAGTGCATGATTCAATATTTTATCTAATTCCCTTTTTATAGTTAAGGGATGGAAAAGCCTATTTTACTATCAGAGCTGACGACATTAAGAACGCCCCTGGTCTTCCGTGGTTCCCGGAAGGTCGAAGGCTTCAGGTAGAGGCTGATGTGATCGAGAAGACTTCTGGGAAGAAAGAGAGCGCAATCGACAATGGAATCTACTTTGTCAAATCTCCTTTCAAGATTGAACGCAAGGCAACTGCCGAGTACTTTAAACCGGCTCTGCCGTTCATGGTTAAGGTATAAGATAAAACGCCTTTTGAAAGATAGCTCGTGTCATTTCTCTGTAAATATTTGTTCTGCAGTCAAAGATTGGACCATTCTGTGATCATGTTGGTTACTTGCATTCTAAGTGTATTGTGACACCGGACCCGGCTGTTAGATTTAAATTGTTGTAAGGCCATTCTTTTTCATTTGATGCGACTGAAAGATATGGCGCCGGGAGTTTGCTGGAACCATTTTACACACCTGGGGCCCGTTTCTCAAAAAACCCGGCAACTTAACGGGCAAGAAATCAGATTTTGAAA